>JAGVSQ010006405.1:0-16422 GCA_022683975.1 Rhyacophila evoluta
ACTGTGTAGATCCATATGCTCCATGTTGGGAGCGAACATGGTATATAAAAAAATATTTTAAAAAAGATGTAAATCAATACATGCATATCAGAGAAATGCAGCTTTCGGAAGTCTTATACTGAAATATGTTATAGCAATTAAAAACTGTATTGTTTTACAAATATTAAATAACATTGTCAGCTACGACGAACTAGGGGCAATAGACATGCCAGCGCAGATAGAAGCCATGTTGTCAATCACCAAAGCACCCAAGGCCCACTTCATAGGCTACTCGATCGGAGCCACTGGCTACGTGATGATGTGCGACCGGCGACCAGACCTCGCGAAACGTATCCTTTCGTTTGTGGCATTGGCACCATTCATCCACATGACAACAGTTTACAGATACACTCACCTGGTGGATCCTATATATCTGGTAAGCACGAAAACTATTAATTTTGCAACTGTCGTATTTTAACAGGATTAGTGCTATAAATATGTAATTTATACTAATGATTGGTTTTTGTAATAAATTGTTCATAAACATGTTAATACCAAAACCAACACACCTGATAATGTCACGACAACTTCAATGTTAGTTGAAAGAGATAAGTATAATACACTAAGTCACAATTATTAGGTAGATAGGTTGGATATGGCTACTATGGTTACTACACATTGTGGTAAGTATATCTAGCTCCTTAAAGTTAAAATTATAACTGACCGGAATCATAGAACTAAATGAAAACAGATCAATGAAACTGCTGATCAAAAATACGAAAGACCTGGCCAGAAGAATGATAAATAAATTTGTGAAAAGTGATGTAAAGACTTGCATACCTACGGGATAAAAGATGATGAAGACACATAAAAAATAAATATTTTTTACGATATCTCCATATCAAATTAATATCGGTATTTATTCGACTGTGATTTTAGAACACTTTTAAAATATTCTCGCAGTTCAATTTTTTTTATTTGTGATTGAGAGGGGATAATATCACCGATGTACATTTTGGTTTAGGATATGATGATATTATCAGGCATAAACGTGATAAACGTGTCAGGACCCCAACAGAAGGCTTTGGTTGGAACCATGTGCAGGGCGAGTACGAAGAGGGAAGACTTCTGCCGAGCTGTATTTTTCATGTTCGACGGCGAAGACTACGAGCAGGCGGACTGGGTAAGGAACTATTATTATTATTATATTACTATCTACACCGTAGAGCTCGATGTATGATATAAGAAATATTATTGCAAAAGCCGAGAGGTTAGCGTGCGTGCGAATACGCGTTCGATTTCTAAATCTGCCCAATTAAAAAAAAACGAAATTGCAGGACTGGATATGTCCATTAGGTAGACCCATTATCTGAAAAAAAATTCTCATGAAAAATAATCTGTCAAGACGTGGCTTTACTTAGCGGAAATCCATAAACTTCATTTTCCGAGCGGATATATTCATACTGTGTATGATCCGTATGCTCCACTTTCGGAGCGAGATGGTAATAAAATATTGTTAACACTCAAATTAAAAGTATACCACTCCAATTCAACAAACGAACCGAAACTATACCACAAGATTCAACATAATTATCTTTCGCTGTGCCCACGGTTCTTCGTGATATGGTTAAGATCAGAATACGAAGTGAAAATCAGAGATACGCTGCAATTGCGATGCCGCATGGTCGATCTTTCTGTAACTGACAATAAAATTAAATATGAATGAATACACGGTGACTAATGAAACACTTTTTACTGTGTTTTTTTTTTTTGGAACCACTTGTTAAGACGTACTATTGGTACAAGACAATGTTTTCAATATACAATTCAGTACCCTAGAACTGTTAACCCACTTTTTATAACATCCCTCTTCTACACCATGGTAAATATATTTCAAATATTTTCCGCGATGTATATTCTGCGTTAAATACCTCCATATTGTGAGAATGCCTACACCATAATTATTCTATTTTTTAGTAGAAAGTGTTAAAATGTGATTAACAAACTATTTTATGTTCAACAGAAATTGACAACCAGTATGATAACCAGACTGCAGCCTGCATCTATAAATCAAGTGAAGCATTTGGGGCAGCTATCAAAAAAGGGTGTGGTAAAAACTAATCAAATTTACTATATAATATTAATACTGATGTCACCTTTTCTTATATCACAATTAATATATTTTAGACGGCCTACGACGGTTTGACTTAGGAAGCCCAGAGCTCAACATCATGGAATACGGAACGCCAAGCCCTCCTGAGTACAATTTAAAGGCTGGCGTAGCACCCGTGGTAATATTCTACGGAGAAAACGACTACGTAGCGCCTCCACGAGTAAGTTTCTATGGACGACATCCGTCATTTTTCATTAATTTTGTATGAAACCATATTGAACTAATACTTTCGCATTGAGATAATGACGAGTTAAAAAGAGATGAATCCACTGTTGATATAAAACATGTGCAGACCGTGATATGGCATTTCAATATTTAATACTTAGTAAATTGAACGATAATAAAAGTTTACGTTTTAAAAATGCAATTCATATACATACAAATTAATACATTCAGAAATGACGGTCGTGAAACAACTAATGCGTTTTCCATAAATTAAAATAATGTGTCATAGAAACATGCAAGTACAAAACTAAAATTCTGGCCATACTAAAAATCACCAAATTTTTGTAGTGTCGTATTATATTTTTTCGTTGAATACATATCATATATAAATTAACTTAACATTCTTAATGTCCGGGAATAGGAAATACATTTTTAAGGAAACATAAATAATGAAACTACGGTTTATTGCCCCCCAAATGTACAAAATTAATGATACTAGAAAATCTACAGCATTTAAATTATTTACAACATGTAATAAATTACTCAAAAATTTATTTGAAATTGTTTGCCTTGAATTTATATCGTTCAGTGTCTATCCATAATTTAACTTTACACTAGTATCTATATCATCACTACCGCTTCAAACGCCTTAGTATTTATTGACGGCAATTCATATGATTCGCAAAGTTGCTTCAAAGAGATTCAACATGTATCCAAAATTATTTTTTAATTGATAACATCCGACAAACCAACACAATCGTACATAAGACGACCACGATCTACAAATTAAAATATAGACATATGTGCACATATATTATATGCAAAACTGATCACAGAGATATATTAAGACATGTCAAACTGAAAATGTATACGTAATTACAACACAGGTGGGTATATCTCAAAACGTAAGCGTATCTTGCTATTCACACTGCATAATTAATATCAGCAATACACGCCTAATCCGAAATCCGTCTCCCAAGATAGTTATTTATATAAGCTTAGGTTTCTAAGACGAACGGCTAATTTGCAGTAGTGGGTTTTTGTGTTTATGGAAGTCAAGGAGTATTGATATCACTTGCCTGTTTTGTTGAATGTTTTTCTTTTTTTGTTATTGTAAATATTTTTCATTTAAAATAAAATATAACACAATTCTACTAATGCTATACAATTACATAAGGGCCATAATATTTTTTGTGACCAGATATTGTGCTTAGTTGTATTATGCATATTTGCCATGGATTGCCATAAATATAATTTAAATAAACTACTAAGATGCAGTGAGTCCATGTAAAATCAATATTTTTAAGATTGGTGCAATGTCTGGTGGTAAAAAAATGTTTTGTTCATTATGTACTATTTATTATTAACTTTTTTTAGAAAATGAGAAAAATCGCCAAAGAGTACATAAGTGCGGGAACTCCAGCATGGCTGATGAAAGTAGAATGGCCCAAATTTAATCATTTCGATTTCATGTACTCAAAGGACATCGACAAGCTGGTCAACCATAAAATTGTTGAAGCTCTGAACAACCTCACCAGAGTGTATGGTGAAAACTATGCAAGGAACGAGACGTAATCCAATGTATTCATCACATCAAACTCTTTCACGACCACCTCTTCATTCAGTGCCCATTCTGGTTGAAAATCAAATTTTATATGAATTTATAAACAAAAAATACCTCGATATTTATCTGGGGAGAAAGACTGAAAATAACATATTTACACTTAAAATAAATTTGTAAAATTGATAATAATAAATCAAGTGAAACAATTTTATTGCAGTTTATTAAAGCTTCACTATCTGTAGTTCCAAATCATCTAATATTAGTTTCATGATACCCACATCTATGTATCGGTATGTGTTTCCTGGGTGCATGGGCGATATATTACTTGATACGAATGTTTATAAAGGAAAAAGACTCTATAATAGACAGAAAAGCTTGCAGTTAAATACCACCATTACGTAATATATATGATAATAAAAAAAATGCATAAATATAGAATACAATTTAAATACGAAACTTGTTTGTAAAAAACAAGACATACTATAATATTTTTACATAATTTTGTGGAAGTCAATGGCCGGGCGACGCATGTTTTCGAAGAGTAAGGGGATACCCAAGTACCAATTAATATATCAATGCCTTCCCAGTGACTTGTCAATTATACCCATAGCACGTCGACTTACTTGGTAAAAAAAAATAAGAGACACTCTAACAAGCATAACCTGGAAAAACTAGGCAGATCTATTCGGATGGTTTTCTGTGAAGAATATAAATTAACAAAAGTAAAACACATAAAAATATTCTCAAGTGAAGCCATAAATCAAAAAATTCATCAGCCCACCAAAAAATTATGAGAAAGCCTTTCACAACCTACCCTTCGTTTAAAGAATCTTCGTCCAAGATCTAAGATAACGTGTTTGGGTGACTACTGTATCAAATAATCTACAAGCGGTCTAAATATTTTCACATGAATAACTTTATATGAAACCGACATTTAAAGGCTGATCCGCTGACGCTATCACGTTTGATGTATTTACTTTTTAAGATATAATCGATTAGCAATAAAGCACGTCTTAAAAATTAATATCATTAATAATAAAGAGAATATACAGTGCAAATCACCCATTTCCACGGAAACGTCTAGTATATTACGGCCCAAAGTATCTAGTGGATGTATTTTGGTAAATGACATTTCGGAGTGAAAACTAATACATCGGTCTCATTTCTGAACGCATCAAAACTCGAGTTTCAATCATCCAAAGCTTGAATTATTTGTCCGCTATGGTAACCATAGAATACAATGACTAAACAACCATACACTGAACTTCAACATTGGAGTATGATAGTATGACTTCATAAGAAATGATGAGAAATGGAAAAATACATTTCGATCACCCAGCCTCGTTCATGTCAAATTGTACTCGGATCTCTTTATCATCCGAACTATTTATTTGATAAAGCTATAAAACGACAACAAAAATAACAATAGCATTACATGAAAATAATTATATACACGATTAAGGGGGCGCGCATGGTCCAATGCTTGCAAGATGCATTTAATTTTTTAGATCACGTAAAAATACAAATAGATCAAACTCTACAAAACAATTTGAAAAAAATCTACAATGGTGGATGGGTTTCAAACTTTTTTGTTGGTGTTATGTTTTAATATATTTATTTTACGAAAACATGTTTGTCTTGTTGACTATTTAATTTCAAACCAGCGGTCTCTAAACTCATCACACACTAAACATCCATATAAACTCTGAATTATCTGACGAGTTAGACACACATAAGTACTAGTACATACTTATTTTTACTTCAAATTTATTTTTTATTCCAGACTAGGATTACAACCACTAAATTATAAAATTTGTAAATGTACAGATTATAACTACATATTAATAAATACATGCAAGATATAATCCTGTCCTAAAAATGTTGTTTTTTTTCCTTACACCATATATTTTTTTCAATACAAACATACACACATTATTTTTTAACATTCCGTATACTACAACGGCGTTGCCAGAAGTAACCTTTCTTACGTAGATAGCCTTAAAAATAAGTCGAACTGATGTATTTTCTTTTACCCAAACAATCTATACATTATGTGCAATGAAGTTTACTTTATGTTTGTCTTCTGTATAATATTAATAATGTATGTGAAAATATATACTTTACATCATGAATGGAACGTTAAATTACAAATATTAGTCGAATTTAATAAAAAAAACTATTTAAAAAAGACATTACAATCCAACTCCATTTTTTTCTATCGTATCGTGATCTCGAATGACGCGATTTATGTCTATACAATGATATTTTTTAAGTAGTATAAACAATACAATAAATGGTATACTAGTAACATAATTAATTAATCAGTTTATTATCACAGTACACATTTTCTTCCGCATGTTTTATTTCTCAAAAATATGAGCTAACAAAGATGCATCGAATAAGCGGTGACTCGCGGCCCACAGCCTGGCAGCACTGCACAAGGAAGACCACCAGATTAAGTGCAGTTTTTTTCACCCATTCAAATAGGTACGCCTCATCAATAATTCTGCCGTTCACACGTGATGGATCGAACAACTACTATTTTAACGGTAATTATAATTTGAAAAGTTAATAAATAATTAAACGTAAATAATTGTTGATAATTATAATTTATCCTCGGTGTTCTGACGACAACTTAAGCATCAATCACATATTCAATATGTCATCAAAAAAATATTTAAAAAAACGCCGAGTTTCGAAATATAAAAACTTTTAATTGGTCAGACATATTAATAACAAGTTAGTAAGTAAGTACCCGAAGTAAGGAAATCTTCTAAACTATCAATCCGAACAGAAAGCTAACAAAAACTGTCGACATTCAAAAATATCGATGCGCACTCCATATCTCTTAAACATCAAATATAATCATAAGCGGCCTTGATTTTTTCAACGCCAACAGAAATCCAGTAAATTGATTAAGCCCGATGTATTTTAATTACAATTTACAGAATAAAAGGAATAATTATTCATCACACGTTAGTATGTTTTGATACGCAGATACGCGTTTTGATTAGCAAAACTGAGTTGTATCGACAGAAAATTCAGTAAGTACGGATTTTCGCTTAACCAATAATTATAATTACAATGGCGTTGTTGTTCACAATTAAAATTGATGAAAAGCTTTAAAGAAGAGAAAAAATATTATAATTATGTCAGCCACGATAGCGAAAAATATAAAGAAAATTTTATTCCCCGAACACGCCACATTTTTACACGTTTTCGAGCGTATTTATTGATTAATTTTCTACGACATCAGCTTCCTACGTGGAGCACATACACATGGCGCATCCATTATTATCACCTGCCAGCCAGCCATCTTGCATCCTCCCAGGCCATTGTCAGCATATCCTAATTCCGCTGAGTATATCTTATGGATGGTACCCGACGGTCTTCTTGGACGCTGGGATCTCACTGGTCGAAGATAGAGTCAAGCAGGATTCCAGCTTTTTGGGGGCAACCACAGTAGGTGCCCCAGTCAGTTTTGGCGCTGTTGCTAGCTTTAAAGATAACAAGGGAATGCCTCATCCGTTCCCTTCTCTCCAAATTCTCCACGACGCAAACCACCTAACCCCCAGTAAGGCACGCAGGCATCTGTTTTTAAACCGTGTCCACCAGCCTGTGGATGAATGTGAGCTAACTATCTGCGTATTAATCTCCACAGTGTGAAAGGATTTCTCGATAAAGGTTTCAAACGAACATTTTACTGGGATTGGGTTGATTTATTTGTATGCTACTATGCGAACTGAAACCGTGACCTACAGTACCGAAGTGCACGCACTATCACAAAATAAAAATAAAATCGAAAATATTCACAATATTCAAATCCATATTTGCAGGACTGGATGCCCATTAGGTTGAGCCATTGTCTGACAGCAAATTATCGCGAAAAATAATCATGTCAGACATGTCTTAACATTGAGGAGATCTGTACGCTTCATCGAGCGAACATCTTGAATCATGGCATTACATACAATAGAATTACGATCATGCTTATTCTTTTATAGAAGCGTGATCAATGTTTGAATAATTGGCAACTCACACGTCACATACTCGAAATTTACTATCCAATCGTATCGGTTGCCTAAAACAGTGTTGTCCAAAATAAGAAGTAGGCGACTTCACCGGCAAAGTATAGAAAAACTATTATTTATTACGTATTATTTTGTTTTGTTAATTTTAATGGTATTTAATATTACTTAACTTTGTAAAAATATTTTAAGTCTAAATTTTACATTTTTTAGATACATTCATATTAACAATATAGTATGCGAACCGTAAATATTTTTTGTTAGTTTAGTAAACTTTAAATAGTAGTTTAAAGTTTGTAAAGTTTGTATGTACAAAAAAAATATTATAAAATGTCCTGCACATTGTATGTTAATAGCACAATTTGTATCATATTTTGAATTTCCACCCGACATCGAGTTTCTTTTAACTGAGAGACGCGCTCAAGATTGATTAAGACGTCGCGATACAAGGCGCGCGCGAAAATAATTTTGGAGACCGCTGGGCCCCAAAACGAAGACAGGGTGAACTTGACAATCCAACGCCGGCCGGGTCTAGTTGTTCCACATGTCTTGACCGCGAAACACACAATAATTGAAAACATAAACGACTGAGGAGTGCATCGCGCATCGTATTCTCGGAGAAAATAAACGGCGGCGCGGTGTCTGCGTGTGTCGATAGTGAAAAGTCAACGTTTATTCTCATAATAATTCGAATATACGAGCGAAATCGGTAAATATTCAAATATACCTCCAAGACGTAAGAATGTTTTTTTGTGGATTTTTTTTTATACCATATTCACTCCCAAAGTGAAGCAGAGTGTGAAGATATCCACCTGATAGTGGAGTAATGTGAAGACGTATTGACAGATCATTTTTCACGAGAATTGTTTGTCAGACAATAACTCAACCCAATGGGCATCCAGTCCTGCATTTTCGGTTTTTTTAAATCCGACAGACGGTGAATAGAACCCGCATTCCCCGGATTGCTAGGCGTGCACGCTACCAATTACGCTATCGGGGAGATATTAATAATACGTTAATGACCCTATTTCTATGGGTGGCAATCATTTACGGAAATTCTATCAAAAACTGCAACAAAACATGAGATATTTTTGAAAAATAAAATAGCCGACGAAAATAAACAAAGCTACATTCTTACCGAATTAGTATGTTATAATATGATAATAAAACCGGTTTTTCTATTTGTCAAACGGAATTATACTTTACATTTAAGTACCAGCAAAATAAAGATATACACTCGAAGTCATTTAAAGCATTAATTTGAAAAATTCATTATAATCAGTGGTATCCAGCCTGGCGGTGGGTAAAGAGTTGAAAATACTGAAAATCATTTGTGTACCGGATAACTACTTGTCTGCGGCATCGCTTTCAACGTGTAGAATAACCCACGAAGTAAATACGCGACCATCAAATATGAGCTACTATTTAAAATAAAATACTTCGATATATAAACGGTCACAATAAAAAATTAAATTGCCCATGCATAATCTCACTGTTCTGTTCGAAATCCAATTAGCATACAGTACGCACCCCACTAGTAGAACACGGAAATAAAAATAAAAAAGTAAATTATAGTTGTTACAAATTTATTATAATTATATTAGGATATTAAAAACATAAAAATCTACAGTAATAATAATACATGCTGAATAGATAATTACTTTGAACTGTTCACATACGGTTTGGAATTTATTTTAGATGTATAGCATATTCTTATAAGTTAATAGTGGCAGTATCATAAATACATTGTAAATTCAGTGGTAAGATCACGCAAGGTATTCGTGTCCTACAAAATCATATCGAGTGTTGTCCCCGAGTGTATCCCCCAATGTGCATAGTTACAAGACTTAATGCCGTTCGAAACGTCTCCCGCTAAGTCAATTTTTCGTATGACCGATTACGGATTAGATTAAATTGATACAAGATCTATTATCATATTCATCAATATCACGAATATTGATAAATATAAGTTCTATTAAAAATGTAACCGCAAGCATGTGCAACATATCCATTAATTTCCATTGACATAAATTATTTCTTACCAGGATCATGTGTTGGCCTAAATCACAACAGATTGAGTGTGTATTTAAAAACGTGTCAACAAGCAAATAGCGGAACTGCAGCCGGCAGCATACACTATGTGACTGAATTCAAATTTAATTATATATTACAACACATACTCAACTTTCTTTTGAGTGAAATTTGTGCCACCCCTGTTTTCTTAGGTTTCGCCCTATCTTAAGATTTCTACCTTCGTACATTGGTCCAAAAATACATTCGTAATTTCTACTTTCGTACCTAGTAGGCCGCGTAATGCATGCTGTCTGTGCCTCCTCTAGAATTTGGTATGCCTACCCAAAATAGTTGTTCGGTTTGTTCTTCCCTTAAAGATCTCTGTGCTCTTCTGGGGGCCATATGGATCCCGATTGAGAATCGCTGAAGTACATCAATGAAGTTTGTCGGAAAAATATAATTGTTCAAATACGACAAGTTTTCATTTTAAGGAGTTCGAAGAATTTAAATGCCAGGGTCAGTCAATCCATTTATTTTTACGTTTGATGGTGACAAATATTTTTCATATTTATATTTGCGCGTTCAGATATTTCACTATATTTAAATCACATGTTTGATTATATAGATAGTCCAATAATATGTACGATATAACTATAAAATATTTTAACTGCTATGTACATTATTTTAAACCTTCAAATCACAATATCTATTCAACGCATCGATCTTAATAATTTCATTTTAATAAGCATGTAATGAACATTTTTTGTGATTCTAATTACCAAAATTTTATTTAATACCGGACTGAATTTATGTAAAACCTTTTGTCATCTGTATATCGACAACTTAACCTATTCCACGTTAAGATATTCCACGTTGTATATGTAAAATAACTAATTAAAAAATCCCATACCATCACAAAAAAAAAAAAACGAATTAACAAAAAATATTTCGAACCATTTAAAACGTGTCACTAAAATGTCACTGCAAATTAATGTTAAATACTTCTACCACTAGTCTATATAATAGAATTAATTACATACTGATTGGACAATCATGCATATACGTAAAGATTACTCAAAACCAATGGCATCACATTCAATTGTAAATTGTAACTGACAAAACTACCGTAATGCGGAAATTTGCTTTATTTCAAAACGTTTTGAAGTATGTGTTTATGTAAAATTTTACGAGACGTCAATCGAAAATGAGCAAGCTTAGTCATAAAATATTACACTTTTTACTAACCATGTCAAAGTCAAAGAAAAACAATATTCATCGACAATGGATTGAATGAGTACAGCAAATCGATCAACATATATAATTTTAAAATCGTTGGGCATCGGGGAGAACCCAATTACTTCTTTCAATTGAACTTATTTATCCAGCTTTGAAATCATTGATCCAATATTTTAAGTTTATGATTTGTCGCGTATACAAAAATAAACTCATATCCAAACGTCAGTGGAAAATGCTCTACAACCCCACAATGTGAACGTAATATAAACAATAGAGAGAATCAACAGGTGCAGGAAATAACGATGAAAAAGTTACTAATAAGCGCTACAGTACACGTGAACACTCAACTTTTCCGCCCTCCACGTATGCATAGCACTTTTTTTCATTTCTCGCTTATAACTATATAACTGGCGGTCAAAATGCTGCCGCCAGAATCAAATCTATTTTTTATACAAAAAAAATTGATTACAGGACTCACAAATACTAAAACTGTTCAGTATAATCAGTAATAATTGTGAGCAAACAAAAAATATTATGTATTATAACATGATCATAATAATAATTATATATTTATACATATTACATATAGAATGTATTTGGTATTAAGGCATGAAACAATTTGTAGATCTGCACAATGGCCAATCAGTCATTTATTACAAGATAAATTTGCAATGTATATATGCACATTTAGTGTAAAATTTTCATTTTTTCTTAATACATTACACGTTAACAAACGATGCAGAAAATAATATTCGTATTTTATTTGTGTTAAGGTACGCGACAACGGTATTAACATCATAATTTCCCGTATATATAATATATACATAAATCGTTAGTTGTGCACAATAATTCACTATCACTGGTAATTAATGCAGATTTTATAATGGGATTCAATAGATACATTGAGAGACTGGGTATAAATAATTGAATAGTTTTATATTTATATAACCAGTCTGAAACTGAATCAAATAAAATTAACTAGTATGTGATTTATCAGTTGATTCAATCTCTAATACAAAAACCATAACAATTTCAAATAATCGCACCGGAATGAACATATTTAAATAAAACAGGCAATTTGAACAAAATGAGGAGTATTGTGATATTTTATAAAAATAAGGATCGGACTATCTTACCAAAAGCACAGGAATGTGATTATTTCATTGGCGCCGTTACAGTACATATAAATAAAGTAGTGAAAGTAAAGTAGTAAGTTTGGGTAAAATTGTACTCCAAATATATGGACATTAATATTTTCAAGGATATACGTTTGAATAAGATTGTTTGAATATCCGATTATTAAATCAATGTTCCAATGGAAAGCGTGTTGACAGCTAAGCTGTCTCAGTTTGGCCTTGTTAAACAGCCAACATGTCATTGTGGCTGTCCAGAACAGGATGCTAATCGCATTCTGTGAGAATGTCCAAGAATTTGTACGGAGCGGAAAGAGTAACTCAGTTCGGTACAACCAGCTGTTGGTCCCATCGGGCCATCCGACTTGGTTACCACAAGGGCGAATTTTATTGCTTTTAAAAAGTTTGCAACGTCACACGGCGCGCGTGATGATCTCTTCAAATAATTTGCTTAACCAAATAAGTCTCCAATTTTTCAATTAACTTTTTTTATCATTATATTTCTTTTAACTTAAGTGCGTGGCAACTTAAGTTTTGGGCAATTTATATTTACTCCCGTGACATTCCCGTCGAATAGAGTAGATCGCTTCTCGACATCGGAGCTCCGGGATACGCCTAGTTAAGACCGGGTGTAAGGACGGGGCAAGTGGATGGTGGGGATATTAGGTAGAAAGCATGTTAACCTATATTTATGATAATCGATTGATATCAATTCACTCAGCACATTTAACCTGTGTCTGTATTGAAATGAGCATTACAAACATTATCTATGCAAAAATGGGAATCGAGAACGAATCTTGTGATCAGATGATGATTATTTGACCGAATCGCGGTGGACGGAAATATAATATGATATATTGTGACAATTTTTGTGTTCCGGCATACATCACGCACAACAGCAACACGTTTTGCTATAAATAAATTACTAACGAAATTAAGTATGCGTATACATACATACCACTAAAGTTGTTTAGAAATGAAAGGGCACCGGATTTTCTCACATACCTGAAACAAACGAAAAATACAATAATGGCTATTTTTAATTACATTTGAATACAAATTAAACAAATAAATCAAACTTCTGCTCAATACCATATCTAATATTTTTTAAATCTCCTTGGTTCGTATTGCTCCAAAAAAAATACTTGTAATAATTCTATTCACAGAGTTAATTAATGACTGCAATTAAATGCAATATCCTCGAAATACTGCATATATAAAAAGTTGCATTAAAACAAGACATTGTATTTAATACAACTATTCAATTCCTAAAATTACATTAGGATGACGGTCAAAGTAATGAATTTTGACGTTCCGTAAAAAATCCGTAATTCTGTAAAATGTTCGGTTTTACGCTTTCTATAAACCTACTTGAATACACATAATATATCGGCATTGGTGACTTATTCCCGGGAATTCCCGTTTCTCGGGAAAATTAATTTTCCCCGAAAAAAACTGGGGAGAAAGGTAAACTTTACATACAGCCGTTTAATGCATTTCACGTTTTTTCTTTACTCGTCTAAGTTGTCTAACGTATTATAATTTATTTAAAATTTCTTGTTTTATTTTCCTCGATTAATATAAGATGTTTACTACTATTTTAAATTGTATTCTCGGGAATAAAAATATCCAGAAGATGTAACCCAGTAATCCGGATGCACTTAATATTCAATTAATGATAACTTAATATAATACATTGCCGTCATTATATAAGATAATAAAATCAGGAATATATGTCCAATGCATTAAGCGATTGGCTACTATAGATCTTCGATAAAATTCTATTAAGATACATATCAACACCCTGGAAACCCACATGTTCCATAATCGGGTACGTATATTTTGAATTCTTAAATTTGAACGCATGACCACCGGCATTAAAATGCAAACTTTTAGCAATCAGCCACTGAGTCGACGATATCCAATTGTAGCATAAATAATATTATGCAAAATATAACAAATACATTCGATCACCCATCTAAGGCTTCAAAATGTGTCCCGCCGATGCGAAAAAATGTATAGGACTTCGGGATGATTTCGGATATGGTAATTTCTACCGGAAGAAATCTAAAACCGAGGCTGGCGAAAAAAACCAGAAGGCATTTCAATAACAATTTACTGTTTTTCAAGATAATTGCAGTCTCACTGCGAGTTTAATTTTCAAATGAGAGCATAATTTATTTAAAATTACGATCCACTCAGCATAACGTGAAAGCAAGAGATTTATATAAATTCAATGTCATCGGCTCCAACAGTTAAAATAAAACAATATTGAACTCGGGCAATGAACTAAAAATAATTGACTACTATTAATTCCTTGATACATTAAATATACTTGGGTTAATCACGATACAGATCAGTCGAAGTGCATGAGTCAGAATTCGAAACAAGCTAACCTATGGATAAGCAAAGCATTACCAAATAGTTTTAGGCATGCAGGAATTCAATAAAAATTACTAGAATATGTCATACATTATATTAATTCACTCTTTTTCGTTTTATAATTGTACGGCATGGTATATAATGAGTCAATTTAAGTTGTCTTTATTACGCTAACATATTATCACCGCGTCTTCCGATTCATATGCAAACATAGCAGAGAAGGTTAGACATTTCATGCAATGTTTATTCACAATGTTAACACAGCGCATATAATTTCCGCAAGTGTGGCGGTGATAGATTGAGACATCAAAAAAAAATTTCGTAGCCCTGAACGATTTTAAGTGAATTTTAACAGGTTAACAGTTACTTCCTTGCAATTTTAGAATTATTGCCTGGCGATATAACTAAGTATATAAAACAGGGATTTTTACCTGAAATACCTGAGCCTCTACAGTCGATAGTAACAAATAAATCAAATCAAAATGAACCACGAACTGATTAAGTGCACAGACGATGTAAATCAAAGTGGTTTTACACTATCAAATCGCCCAGTTTAGTTATGCCAGCATCACCTAAACCTTAATTATGAACTTAAAATTGTATCTAGTAACTGTGAGTTATATCGAAAATAACTCGAGTCCGCTAAAAATTGTAATTAAATCCGCTCTGCGAGAGTTACGGTAGACACGTGATGTGATGGATCAATGACTAGCCTTAGATATATAAATATCTTAATGTCATCGTAGTTATCACTTCCCATACGTGATGGATGTAGTGAATTTGGTACTTTTACAAATCGTATGCACAAAAAAATCTATGGCGACAAATGAAAAACTGCATTTTTGTGATCCGTGTGCAGGAAGGTTAAATAAACATTCTTATATTTTATGCAATGATAAAAAAAAATAATAAAACATTATAACACATTCCGAAATGTTTGAACTTGAGCATTAAAATAAAGGAAATAAAAATTTATATGAATAACGAAATTCAAACAGTAATCAATAATCACAGTAAAGTACATGTCGGTATGGATACTCAAGGTTATTTTACCCGGCAATTCGTGAAATTATACATATCGATGGCTTAATCTGCAAACGAGCCCACTCCATTCTGTTAAATGTTTAGGACCAACAAAAAACATTGGTGAATATGTGTATGTTACTGCATGGAGTTGACTGGCGTGTGCGGGTGATTTTAGGTATTTCATTTATTTGTGATTTTTTTGCGTTCGGTGCGATAAAAAAAAATTCTAAAAAAAGCTCAATACAATAGCATTAAAAACGTATCTTCGACTATCGGTAGAGTTGGCTGGTTTGCGATTAAGCCATCGATAGTTTTTGATAATATAATAAGACGCTCTATACACAAAATTATGAATAACTGCTTTTTATGGAAATATCTAGTATTTACTCATACACACTCACTACTTATGTCAAACTTAAACACACAAAAAATTCACGTTACGTTAAATATTATATATGTAAAATAAAAATTATTCAAAAGCCGGATTCTCCGGGACCGTCTACTATTTTTGTATTTTTTATTAAGCGTTTTACAGATCGGCTAGATACTTATGTTAATTCGCACAAATATAATTAATTCATTCAACTGTCAACCAATACGAAGGGTGCTCAGATAAATTTAAGAGATTGTAATGCTTGGCAATATAAAAAACAAATGAATTTTAATGTATATATATATATTCTGAATTATTTAAAACTGGTAAACTTCCATATGTGAGATCAC
>JAGVSQ010006407.1:0-16421 GCA_022683975.1 Rhyacophila evoluta
GCTAACAGTGATCTCACATATGGAAGTTTACCGGTTTTAAATAATTTAGAATTTTTAACTTATTATTTTGCATTTTATATGCCGTATTTATAAACCATGCTATAAATACCTTAATCTCACAATTTATAATATTATTTTCGTTATGATAAATGAATGAATAGATGAAAATTAATCACAAATCATAGAATGGGTATTGATATTAAACATTTCCATGTGACTGCCTTGGTACGGCAGTTCGCATTGTATACTGTAAAGATAAAGAGATATTGCTTCTGGCTGAAGGGAATATTCCAGCATCTCGCGGCTTCCTTGTATATTGACACAAAGTAAATAGAAATTCACTTGCGCGCTTTTAACACGAGGCTATTTGGCTTAATGCAAGACGACAGCGGGTCCTCTGGGAATACTGCGGGGTATCCTTTTTCGGTAAAATTTTATGGTGATCTCGATATACTGCAAAATTATTCAACCTATGAAATGCGCTCTGCCAACGTGATATATCTAAGGAAACTTGCCTATTAGATAGAAAGAAAACTTTAAAAAATATGATTTTTTTATACAGATTCATATACTATATAATATACCGGTATCATGTTAACATTTTTTTATGGGTCATATTTTCAGAATTCAGTTCAGTATTTAGTTAATGCGTGTAATACTGTACACAAATATAGTTTCCTTTTTACCATATTCGATTCAAAAATGGAGCATATGAATTTAGATAGAGTGAAGATATCCGCTCCGAAAGGAGTATTGGATCTCCAAGTTGTAAAGACATGGCTTGACATATTATTTTCCTCTACAATAATTACTCAACCTAATTAATGGGCACCCAGTTTTGCAATTTTGGATTGGTTTTAATCCGGCAGATGTGGGAATCTAACCCAGATTTTCGTTTTGTACTCAAATCTTATTAATATAATATTAGTCTTTGCCCATAAAATCTTGGGGTTGCTTATATTTAGTGTATTTTTTGTTCATAAATAAAACAAAATATACGTATATTTATTGAAAAAATATGTGAAAGTGGCATTATGATAATAATTATAATTAAGAATAGGTATGGTCAAAAGTTTGTTTGTATTTAAGTTACCTTATTTTAATTGATATTTTCGACTAATGGTGCTTGATGGAAATTGATTTTAAGTTCTAAATTATATTTAAACTTCAGAGCTGAAAACGTTTAAGCCATATGACGTTTTTTAGATATTACTTTTTTGTAAATTGATAGAATGAATGTTAGAAAAAACAGCAATGAATTATTCTGGATATATATTTCTGATTGGGTGTCTTTTTCATATTATAGTACTGATGTTTTAAAGTATTTTATGCGATAAAATGAAAAAAATCAATGTATGGCTTGGACGTCTTCTGCCTAACTACACCCAATAAATAGTGTTAACGTATACAATCCCTATACACAATTTTTATACTGAAATTATTGCCAATTTTCAAATTGAAAATTTAATATACAGCAAAAATAAAGCACTATTGGAGTGGTTTGATTATTCAAGAATATGATCGGATTCGAATTTCGTTAGTCTTATGAGTGTTACAAAGTGAATTCATTTTCAGCTACTATCGCTCCGCAAAATATAAAAACAGTAATAATCCGTGACTTCTATAAAACAACTAATACTAACATTCTCCAATGTAAAGTATACATAAACTGTCTTATCGAAATCTTTCTCATTCCAATAATGTTCACTACTTCATTTCAAATATGCCAACGTATATATACTGTGGTTACACAAATATGTTTTTTTCATACCAAAAATTTTCTAGAAGCGAACTGTCAGAATGAAAAGAACGTATGTTTTATAGAGTAGTTAAAATGTTATCAACCATTATAAACTCCATATATGGTTCAAAATTAAAATTCATTTATTCTAGACCCCTTGAATGTACGTATACATATTTTTATAAGGTACTCTTGTATACTTTCGTGTGTTTTTTTTTAGTATTAGTACAAATGGAGAAATAACTTAAGTGTAATCATTTTGATTTTTCTACGAAATATCGTAATTAACACAACCATTACTGATATTTCAATTTAAAATGTATAGGATAAATTTAGAACACCGTAGTATTACTTCAACAATGAAACAAGAATTCATTAACAAAGATGGCAGTATCTTTATCCGTTGTCTCAATGTCCACCCCTAAAAAGAGTTTATGTGAATTGTTAAATAGTCAATTCTTACAAAAAGCTATTCTTAGTCAGAGGAAGCAAGACCCTCAAAATGTAACAATCATTGTTTTTTTTATTTACCATACTAAGTATATCATTCCACGTTTTTGTACAATGAAACAAGTTGTATATTAAATGAAAGTAGGTACTTATTATTGTTAAATGTGAGCTAGAAACCCCAAGAGGCGCAATTAATAACGCTGGAAACTGGCGGATTATCCCAAAGAGAGGGTTAAGAGAGCTACATATGGGTGGGTAAACAAAGTTTGCGGCGAATGCGGGATAAGAGAATGCATGCCGCAGAACACATTTCATTCCGCTCTCATCTCATTTCCCACTTGCGACGCGTGACGCATTAAGGAAATGATCATTCCGCGTAGTTTTCAAAAAAAGAACAACCATGACGTAATAATTATTTAAAAAGTATATTTTATTTAACCCGATACTACTAATCTAAAAAAATTCAAGATCATTCAAGCATACTTTTGAAAAAAGAACACCGAGTTGAATATGAGAAGTACAGTACATTATATTTAAAAAACCACACAAGTTCAAAATCGTTCAATTTAGATTTAAAATTGGAACACTGTGCAAAAAATATTTTAAAACCTAAATTCAGAAAAACAATAAGGTATGGATTCGAGGCTACTCTAGTTAGTTTGAAAAAAGAACAATGAGCCATATACATTTCAAATAAAACAAACTCAATTAAACCATAGAGTATGAATTGAAAACTACATCCGCGAAGTTTTGAAAAAAGAATGCCGTGTCCTGAATATAATTATATATTCTGAGGTATATTCTATTGAACGAGAGAACATGAACTCAAGAATATTTCAGCTAGTTCTAAAAGAACAATGAGAGATGAATAAATAAATAGTGTATTCTATTATACAAGAAATGTAAACTGAATACCACTTCAGCTAGTTTTGAAAAAAAGAACACTGCGATTGCCTGAGAACTTTTGATACTTGACTAAAGTTGAAGAATAAAAGATTAAAAAATACATAATGCACGAGTCTGTGATGTATATATAATCAAATTGCGAACATTGCATAACGAAGAGATTCATTTGTTCGACATTTTATTATTTGTTATTCCGCACTATCCGATTATACTCAATGTACAATATATGCTAATTTGAACAGTGCGTTTTCCGGAAAAATAAACTGAAATTCAAACCAATGCTGTAGTAATGAAATAAAAATAGAATAAAAATATTATTATTTATTCTGTGATAACCTACTCAACCATCCCTGATTTTATTATAATTCGGATTTTTATGTCACTTTTTTTAAATATTATACAGGCGACAATATAAGAATAAAGATACATACAAAATCTAAATATATCACGTTTACATTATAAGTATGTTTTTTATTGAGCAGTACACTACACTTTACATAACGCGAATGCGAAGAAAAAACTCACCAAATGTTTTTCGTCAAAATCAAGACATTGTGGCAATCTTTCGAGCTCTAAATAGAAAAACCATCCAAAAGACTATCCATACATTTTAAGTTTGGTTAACTTGGGTAAGGTTAGTAAAAATTCACTTTATTATAGGCTCCCCGGTCAGCGTGGCTCCTAAAGCATGCGCGCCTAGCAATTTAGGGAATTCGAGTTCAATTTCCACACCTGTTAGATTTTTTAAATCTAAAAATGCAGGACTGAGTGCCCATTGGGTTGAGCAACTGTTTGACAAACGATTCTCGTGAAAAATAATCTGTCAAGACCTTTTTACGTTGCGGAGATTTATATACTCCACTTTCGGAGTCGATATCTTCACACTGTGCTTTAAATTAGGAGCGAACATGGTATAAAAATGGCAAGGATTTACGTTAAATACAGTCACTTTAAAACCGCTATCTCACAAATGTAGTTTTTTAATTGGTGGGCTTTTTTAATGGTGTCGTTATTATTATATAATAGGTCAGGTAAAAAAAATATTGTAGTTTCGTATGATATATTTTTATATACTATTAAAGAGCCATATTTGGCTCGTGTGCCGCTATTTAGTGAACGCTGGATTTCTACTGTATAATACAGTATTTTATAAAATCAAAGAAAAGAAACGATTATAGGTCGCATAAATCACATTTTATTAGAAGATTTGTAAATGATAGGATTCGAAAAAGAACGGAAATTTGAAACGAAATAAAAGACATTAAATATCAGAAAAAGAAAAACATGGAAAAGGTATTTTTAATGAATCATCAACGTTGGCCAATGCCGTTTTCCAGAATTTCGTAATAATATAACAAAATATATAAATATAAATAAACCGGAATTTTACATCAGCGGGTGGAAAATTTACGGAAAATACTCTCATTAAAACGAGGAGAATAGGAGAGAAAAAAAAATCCCGTCAGAAACACAAAATTAAATTCCTCCCCGAAACAAAATATAAAGCGGGACGGTATCGCCCGAATTAAACGGAGAAAACAAAGATCACTGTGGGGCGCCAGAAATTAAAAAGAAAAGAAAACTAAAAAAAAAAAAAAAGAAAATTGTCGCGATCAAAAAGTGCCATTTAAATTTTACTTCTAAAATTCTGAATTCTGATCCCGGTCGATTTGTGTCTTTCCTCTGGGTATTAATTTATACAAAACATCTACAATAGGGTAACCAGAACTATTCGTAAATAATATTAGCATATTTAAAGACAAAGCGAACGAATTGAGAAGCTTTCATTTTTCTTGTTGGTGGACCTTTTCTACTCCATCTTTCAACGCCAAGGCGGAATTTCCAACTAGAAGGTTTCTATGTATCTCAAAAACACTAATATTGTAATCTATCCGCAATCAATTTGTCATATTTCTTCATCCATATCTATAGCCTTGGTTATTATAAGCTTCTATTCAGGATCGTTTTTTATGTACATGAAGATAAAGAATAGACCAGCGATTTCGAACCATTTCTTTTCTGGCCGTTTTTTTTTTAACCTTCTCAGTTCCCCACTCAAACATTTACCACCTATATTGCTTACGTACTTAAAGGTAAAATAAAATAGATGTGACAGAAAAAAAACAAAAACAATAAGATATAGTTTTTATTCGTAGATCAACGCTTACAAGAGTGTTTTAGGTGATCTGGCATTTTGCTTTCCAAGTCACAACCGGACGAAAGAATGCTTTTACCTACAATGATCAATGATGAAGAGAGGCGAATCTTAGTTCATGAAAAACATAAAAATTCTCTCACGTAACAAACTATAATTTTTATAGTGTTTATAATTATATTACGATTTAAGATATTAATTGACAAACGAAATAAGAATCGTAAATTTCTTATTCTCCATTCGTTCGGTGCATGCGTTCTAAAAATTGCGACGAAAATAAATTTCTTTGTTGAATATTGGAAACGATGCGGGTTGATTTCGTGAAAAATAAGGGAATTTGAAAACAGATGAAGAAAGTTGTGTTACGTTTAAAGTCGTGCACCGTCGGTGAAGCTGCGTATTGTGGTACTTGGGGATTGTTCAATCATGTCTGCCCTTATTCTGAGGGTTCGAAAAGACTGCCTGATGATATAGGTTATACTCAGCAAAATTTAAAGATGCTGGAATAATCTACTTAACAAATCAAGATAACTAGGTTAGCTGTACGGACGCATGGACATTGGCAATTATGCCATTAAATAAAATATTGTATATAAAATCAAAAAATGATCTTTAAACGGTATATTTAATTAGCTACCCTCTGGGTGCATAAGCGGACAAATCACTCCAGGTAAAATCCGATTAAAAAAATCTATAGTTGAAATCAAATCAAATCAAATATCATTTTCAAAAATGTTAAAAATCATAATTTTTCAAAAAGAAAGAAGTTCATGAAATTATACTACACGTTATCTTCTCTTCTCCTATATCCGCTCCCTAAGTGGAGCATATGGACACCCATGTCACCCGCCAGAATCATTGATTCCTCCCAGGTTATACCTGCAACCCGTAACCTCACCGAATACATTCTATAGATAGTATTTAGCGGCCTTCCAGAACGCCGACGACCAGTCGGCTTAAAGAATATGCAGGTCAGATCCAGACTCCCTTGAGGCATCCTCCATATGTGGGCGAGTCAGGTCCAGCGTCACAGTTTTACTTTGTCAGTGATGATTGTTTGCATAGTCCGTTTTCTTATCTTCTCATTTTGAACAAGTGATACCACCGCATCCCCATAATCCGCCGCAGGCACCTACCTGTTCGCAAACCTTGGAATATGATTGTTTTGGGCTTCTGTTAAATGCCACGTTTCATAACCGTAGAGAAGCACTGACACGTTATCTTAGTTGTTTGTAAACGTTTGAATTTTATTTTATAAATATCTTTTTTGGTAGTATCTATGTGCAAGGTTAAGTCAATTGGGTTAGGTAAGTTAACGTTGTTTTTTTAAACAAGGAGGTTATTACCTGTTAAGTTTTTGTCTATTTTGTATATTTCAAGAACTGTCTAATCTAATTGATTTTTTTAATACAAATAAATCAAGAAAGTTGGTTTTTAAAGTAAAACTATATGGTCACCTTAAATCGATACACGTGACGTTGAAAGGAAACACGATCCGGTTTACGAGACGGAATGCTCAAAACGAAAGGGAAAACTGCGGAGTCATTACAAATTACAATAGCTCAGCCGAATTTCACCGACGAGAAAACTTCTTAAAACGTCATAAAATCGACCTCTAGGGTCAAAACTTTTCGCTGCCCTCATGGCAAGTTACCCCGGCTGAATTTTAAGATAGTTAATACGGCCAGTATTGATTAATCTGTCACGCTACGAATATAATTCACTATGGAGACACGTGAAGTAAAATAACACGCAAAATTTTGAATTACAAAAAACTTCAAGAAGTATTCAGACCAACTCCAGACTTGGGAATTTTATGGTTGGTAAGATGTGACAAGACCTCGTTGTTTTTTACAGTTTCAACTTAAGACATTTAATTAAATTTCTACGGCTCATTGCTAGAAATGCCTATGTCAAATGTAACGATTGTTCAGTTTTAGTGATCATTTGTTTCTCATATACAAAATACACCATGAAAGTCTTATTTTATAATTAAATATATATATCGACTGCGGAAAGGAAAAAGAACGTAACCCACATATAACATTTTTTTAGGAAGCACAAAACACTCCAAAGTCAAAATATTGCATACACGCGTGAAGATTAAAACTTTTATTTATTCACTTTATTATTAAAAAAAAAAAAAAATTGATGAAGTGGAGGTCATTTTTAATGGTCTCAAATATTACAGAACATCCTTTTTTCAAACTTAAAATACAAGTGTTGACATTAATTCAGCATTATAGCCTTTCGCTAGAACGTATGTTAAGTTGTATACATTGTGATTATAGAATACAAGCTATTTTGAAAAATTGAGGTTTACGTCCTTTTTTTAAAGTATTGTATTAAAAGATGAAAGATCGTTAGGTACATTTCGATACTTACCAAAATGGTTAATGTTTGACATAAGGACATCTAGCTTTGGTCCACAGATTTAAATTTGATAGACTTCTTCCGCCCGAAGGTCAGCACGCTTCGCAGCCGGATATTGCGGATTCAAATCCCACAGATATAGAATTGAAAAAAATCACAGCTGCAGAAATGCATACTTAATACGTCACAGTATGCGTCAGTCGACACGTGGTGTGGTAGGAAGATGATGACGGAAAGAAATGAAAGCCCTAACGAAAAATGTTATTGATGTAGATTATGTAACAATACAAAATCATTTCCCTTGCACACGCACAACCTACCAGCCTCGTATAATAAATATTAGGGTCAAGCTGATCATCTAAATGGAGGCTAGCTAATATATATTCAAATCGCAATTATTATTTACGACCACCCGAATAGAAATTTCGCTCAACCATATCGTAGTGAAATAATAATATGAATAAATTTTAACAGTCGAAATATTTCAGGTCCATCGGTGATTTTCAATTATCCGCCGAAATAATCTACTTATTTTATAGCTTCTAGGTATCTTATTTGAAGACGGTATTATTGATTATCATTGGGGATAGAATCGGTCGTATATATTACGCATTATTGGTTTTGTTTGTAATTTGAATATAAACTTACAGCATATCCAAATAGTATTTTTAAAATATCAACCACGTTTTAAATAAGGTATTTGTTCAAAAAAATTATGACTAAAAAGCATAGATTTGTGTTTTCTTTCATGTGAGAGGTGTATTTCAAAATGAACTTATTCCACATTGCAAAAATTTTACGAGATTTTTTTTGTATATAAAAAATAAGTGGCACTTAAACGAATAGAAGAAATTAATTTCAAAAATATAGAAAAATATACTATATGGATCTTTAATAAAAAATAGTATTCCTTCAAAATTTTCTCCTATAAATTTTGGCATAGTAGAATAAGTATAATAATATTCATATATAATACGTATCCCCGGTTAGCGTAGTTGGTAGCGTGCGCGCCTAGCAATCCGGGGAATGCGGGTTCGATTCCCTATCTGTGTCGGATTTTAAAAATCTAAAAATGCCGAACTGGATGCCTATTGGGTTGAGCAATTTGTCGAACAAACGATTTTCGTGAAAAATAATCCGTCAAGACGCCTTCGTATCGTGGAGATCAATATATTCCACCTTCGGAATGGATTATCTTCACACTGTTTAGATCCATAGCCTCCACGTTGGGAGCGAACTTGGTATAAAAAATATATAATACGTTCTTCACCTGTTTTGTGTCTTTATTTCTAATATATAATATTGCATCATAATGAAACACATAATAAAATGTTAAAAACGGAATATGTACGATGGTAGACAAGCATTGATTATTTATTGTATGCGTTCGATTGTTTGTTTACTTTTTGTTATTTGTTTTCACGGTAATATGAATAGTGCAATTGGTAATTTATGGAGTAAGTTTTATAATTTTATATAAATAGTTAAATATCATCTAGGTATAGATAAATAAAATAAACATACTCGTTCTATAAAGGAATTAGTTTTTATTTTATACGTGCGGTGATAAGCTAAGAGCTACGCTTCCTTGTCCATAAAATATTTTTTAATAACTTAGTAACTGTTATTATCATATAAATTATATATAACAGATACTTAGTGGCATTTACAATAATTCTTAAAATATATTCGAATGAGAATATTAACCGGTGACTGATTGGTGAGATGAGCGCTTCAGAACCAGACCATGCGGGTTCGAGTCCTGCAGTCCAATATATTGGTTTTTCAGTCCAAAATCAATATCCATGAACGATAATCTGTCAATACAAATATTCACACTGTGGAGATTTCATATTAAGCTCCATATTTACAACAGACATGGTTAATAAACAAATTCATAGCAAAAGATGCCAACAGATAGTACAAATAAAAGTCCATACAAAATTTGATACATTTTAAATAAATTTAGTATCAGCAATGTTTTTTTGCGAAAAAAATATAAAGCTAGTGAGAATTAAGTACTGTATTTTTAATTTTTTATACAACTACGATGTTTGAATCTGAAACTTTCAGGTTTAAAAGCTCGACTTAACAACTGAGAGGACCGAATAAGAACTATCGCAATTGAAATTGTGACGAATAGTACGTAATTCGATAAAGAAAATAAAACTGAACTGATTGTCCAATTAATTGTTAAGTATCTGCTATTAGACTTGACTACAAAAGCTCAATCAACGTTGAAATTGCCAGTTGGCTGAAAACTGAAAACGACTAGTGGCTTATAATTATTGTGATCACGGAGAGGCGAAAGTTCTGACTGATTTCCTTTCAGAGGGGGAGAAGTCTCCCAAGACATTTATCAAGTAATCGATTGTTTCGTTGCTATGCTCGGAATATACAGATAATTTTATATTACAAAGAACAACCTCCATGGCAGGCCAGATAATATAGTTATATAACGAGTTAGTTAAGCACTCTGTATATTATATTTGTTAGAGCCTCGATTAAACTACTCATGGGCGAAGGCCACTCACTCTCATTATGTTTATAATTATTAATACTACATAATCATATAATTTTATAGATATGGCATAGTGAAATCACAATATATATCTAGTAACTACTTTTGCAAATTGTATATACATTTTCGCATTGAAATATTAAATAAAAGCTTCGCCAATTCAGATGTTTAGCCAGATGAGCGTTTATCCTTCAGAACTTTTTTTTTTACAACGACTGAATTAGTTTTAATACTAAATTATGGCTCTTATATTAAATTGTTTTTTTCGAAGATCCCTGTGGATTCAACTTGCAGTCAAATAACTAGATCTATTTAGTGATTTTCTTCGTCTATAGAGGTTTATAATAAATACTCTAGCATGACAATAATGAAGAGCGAATTTTAATTTGGCGTATGAAAACTAAATATTTACAGGACAACAGTTGTCCGTAATGAATGAACGCCCAAAGAACGAAGCTGGAGTGGGTCTGGCCACTTAAAAATGCCTTAAAAACGACTCCTCATTATAAGCACCCAGTGTCTATGTATAATATTATAGTTTTTGCTATCACATATGCATATTTAATATGGACCTTTCAGCAAAATAGGGTTCAAAAACTTGAACAAAGTGCATTGTGCTATAGAAAATGTAATATGTACAATATGAACATAGTCCCTAAGGACAAAAAAATGAAACACTTAGGTATTGAAGCTTAGTTAGGCAATCTACTAAAATTTGTTAAGAACCACATATGGAAATAGGATGGGGACATATCTCGAATACAATATAATCTTTGGATAGATCTAGTGGTACCCAACAAAGCACAAAACATCTAAGGTAGATTTAGAGCTCGTTAGATTGACAAGAAAAGTTTTTCAGTAGTATGCGACAGCACAATGCAAAAAACAGAAAGAAGAATCAATTAAGAAAGCATGTCATTCAGAATCGGATTAAAGCACGCCCATCTCAATGATGGCGAGGAGATGTAACTAAATATTTAACATGAAGATAGATTATATCCTTAAAGGTATAATTAATATTAATATTGTTGTAAATTATGAAGGTAGTATTGTAAAATGTATATAGACAGATGAAGCAGATAGAAATCTTCGAGCGTATGGAATACGTGTAAATTTTCTGAATTAACCGCGTATGTTTTGAATAGTTAATTGAAATTACCTAAGTGTTCGCAAGTAATATAGATTGAACAATTCAACTCAAAGGAAACAATCTATTAGGCACCTGCTTAGTATTCAGCTGAAATACTTAGTTTGTTCAACAATACAAATGTTACTTTTTCATAGTATTAATCCAAGTTTACTTAAGAAGTATTAATAGAAAATAAAAGGAAATTACACAAAAGGAGATGGGAGCAAACAAAATATTCCGTTAAAGATATAACAAAAGAATCGTTTCGTTGCCGTTTCATTAACAAAGATAAGAGACCGGTTAACTAAAAAGGGCACATTTATTACGTGGGAGGATGACATATTTCTTATTTTTTTTTACAATACAATATTCCGTGAAATCGATGGATAAAAACGATAATAATGTAAAATCGGAAATAGAGAGGCAAGAACAGAAAAAAAATCGTGTGCTTCGTCAGCTTTTGCTTTTTATCGCAAGCTTTTTTTTAAAAAGCTCATTTTTTTACTGTAGCTTTTACATTTCGAAGTATAAGCTTAAATAAATAGTGCTTTTGTGAAATAAATTGTGATATTATGAAATGTACAACCGTTTTCTAATAATGAGATCTGCACAATGATATATGATGAAAATTGTTTCTAAAACATTTTTTTTTTGTTTATTATTAACAAAAATATGGCGTACCATCATTCCAATATATATTTTTAATTAAATTAATAATTTACGTAGTTCAAAAGTCTCGCACTAAGTGAGGGTAAATAAATATTGGCCCGATGAAAGTTCGGTAGACTTTTAATTTGGTATTCTAATCATACGCTCAAACATTGTAAAATAGTAAGCGAACACGTTTTAAGTGCGTATTTAAATGCGAGACATGAATACGTTGAACGATTCAGACGATTGCAAATACATTATATCGAGATAAATCACCACATCGTGAAGCATCATATGCTCCAGAATCTTGAATCGAAAACGGTTGACAAGAAATGATTTCGTGTATATGATATTATTAAGAGATGAAGGAATCTAATAACAAATTTATAAAAATATTTAAATATGCACTCATTTAAGTTTAAATAATAAGTATCAAAGGTCAGCCAATACTTCTCAGGAGCATAAATAGTAAATCAAGGTGTTTACCCTTGGCTCATGTACTACCTACCTACAATATTGAACTAAAATGACAAAGAATGAAAAAAAAGATATTTACTATTGAAATACATCGTTCGTTTATGTTTATGTTATTTTAAAAACGTTAAAAATCGAGTATTTGGTGACGATTTTGTTTTTTTTTTAACGTAACGTAAATCAGAATTCCGACGATTTGGCTATTTCAGTCTATTCACTATTACTTGGTATCCAATAGATCTGGTATATTTGCTACTTTTTTATTCCATAGTGTAGAACTCACCTGTCAGAAATGATACCAATACGGACGACAATTTAATGAAACCGTCTAGAAAATCAAGTTCTTCGACGATAAAATGAGCAGAGATGGATGCTGTCTTATAAATCCTGAAATAAAATATGTTTCTCTTGGTAACTCTAACGTACTATCTTTCTAGGCCATCTATCTTATTTTTTACAAATTCTCACCTTTATTTTACCGTCTCATACGAAATTATTTTTCAATAATTGAGTGGTGTATTTTGAAAGTGAACTTTTTCTCATATTCTTAAATTTAAAAGAGAAGAAATTGAACAACCTTTGTGTATGAAAGAACTAGCATCCTTTTCAGTGTTTTTGTTTTCAATATTTTTAAAATTGTTTTTATTTACTGGTTTCCATGCCATATGTTTTGTATGTACAACAGATACTTGTCCAATTTGGTTCCTTTAATATTTGACATATTGAAACAAGTTCGCGAAAAATACCCCTCAATTGTGATATTTTTTAAATAAATGTATTTATCGAATTGTGAATATGTGATACTTGTAATCTTCTTAACACATTAAATAAACAAATGTGATGAGATGTAACAATAAATGTATATATTAAAAAGAACGTTTCAGTTAGAAATACACATTTAATTAGAGGTGCGTAAATACGTAAACATATTCAAAAGGTGCAAAAGTATTAACTAACATTAAAACGTAAATTCAACTAAAATAATATGATATTTAACTGACTATTATAGCATCTAATTGGCAATTATGTTTTCTATTTGCGAGCTTAATAAACATAATGTTTAACACATGAGACGATGAAGACTTTTCGTAATTTCGTGTATAATCAAAAGAGCGTTAATAAAAATGTAATACGAAGTAATAAAAATAGCCTGACAGGAGCAATTTTTCAGCGAGCTTTTTTGAAAGGTCGGTGAATTAATTTAACACAGTGTTTTTGATTCTCTTCCAAATCTATTTTAGAAAATCTATCCGGATAAATGCAATATGAATTTCGATTTTTCCCTGAAAATTCTATCATAACATTATCCCGAAAATATGTATACAATATTAATATATGTCATATTTAACTTCAACATCAAAATACAAACTTCATTATATTCGTACGTTTATATAAAACAAAGACATTAATAAATGCGTTTCCCTGGTAGTCGTGTGATAAACGTGCAATCTCTGCCGGAAATGGACTTAAATTCTACAACTACTACATTTTTAAATCAATGATGTCTAGGTTGAGCAATTAGCTGACAATAAACTCTTGTAAAAAAAAAACTATGATATAAAAAAAAATTATCCACGTTTAAAACTTTAATATTGTATGGCAAACATAGTTAATTTTAAACTCAAAATCAATAAATTTATTAATTTTCTTATCAGCGAGTTTAAGCTTTTTGTCATCTGCAAAATATAGGTAAAATATGTGTATTATAATGAAATTAATTATTGAAAATATCAGATTAATTGTAAATATCAATACAGTAATTATAATATGCTAGTACATAAATGGAGTAAACTATTCCTCCGTAAACTCTCCGGTAGCGTAGTTGGTATCGTGCACGCCTAGCATTCCGGGCAATGCGTGTTCGATCCCTCATCTGTGAGATTTTAAAAATCCAAAAATAAAGGACTGGATGCCAATTGGTTTGAGCAATTGTCTGACAAAAATTAATTTGTCAAGACGTCTTCTCATTGCGAAGCATATACTTCACTTACGGAGTGGATATCTTCACACTGTGTAGATCCATATGCTCCTCCACTTTGGGACCAAAAATGGTATAAGAAGAAGAATATACAAATTGCTGACTATTAATTAACCTTATTTTTATTTCTCTCTCGTGATTTCATTCCTTCACATTGATTCATTATGAATTTTCCAAAATGAAGTGACAGTTCATGATCCTTTTCATTCAACCGATAGTCTTCCGAAATAGACAGCTCAGTCGACAAGAGCACTATTTTCCACCAAATTTTGAAATAGCCCACTTTTTGGTCGTGAAAAACAGCAAAAAATATTGTAGACCATGTGTCCTCCTACATATCATACTCTCATCAAATACAATACAAAGGAAAACAATGATTTTTAGTAATAATATTCAAACATTTTATAATACGTTATAATTAAACCTGTGGTTATTTTTATTCATTATTTTTTATTAGATTTCTTTCACTAAAAATATATATATTTTCTAGAATAATGTTTATCAAAGATTTTATTTGAATAAATTTTACCGTAAAAAAGTAACGTCTGCTAAATTGAGTTGATTTAAATAAAATTATTCGTATTTCTTTAAAAAAAAAAGCTCTTAAAAACAGTAGTTTTGATTATTTACAGACACATCTGGTAAAGCAAATACTACCGCAATAACAATCAAAAAGGAATCTTTACTTACCAAGGCTTTATTGATATAAATTAGGATTTCCCTTCCTTTTGTAAAGTAAATTATCTAAACTTCCCTTAGAGCGAAAATAATAAAAAGAAACGGTCTGAGGTAGTATCGTCATAACTACGAAAAAAAAGAAGCTTTTGTGTATAGCTTTTAAACGCCTCTGCGTTAACATATTTGAATAACGTAGTATCATGACTTTCATAAAACTTTTTCTATGTAAATTAGAGAAAAAAATTCACCCGATTTCTCGTGGGTTTTAATAAAACCCGAAAATATATATAGCAATATTCTGTCAAAAAAAAAGGGAAATTTTCATAAAGAAATATGAATAAATAAATAATAACGAAGTGAAGTTAATTAAATATGCTAATATACAGAGGTTATTTTCGAGAAAATCGATTCATGCAAAAAGAAATCCTTCTGATTACTTTGAAGAAAAAATATGAAAGGATTTGGAAACACAAATTTATGTTGCATATCCTTTATTTAGTAAACAAGAAAAATAGATTTTCTTATATAAGTCTGCTTGTCATATTTTTACGTAAATATAATATAAATAAAATATATTATATCCAAGTCCGTCCCGTTACAATTTTGGTTACAATTTTTAAGAATCCAGCAGATGTGGGAATAGAGCGCGTATACACGCGTACCAACCTCAAAGCTACCGAGAAGACGGCATTTAGAAGAGTTTCAGTTAATAACTGCTTTGACATTAGGTTTAATAAGCGTTTCTCGACACATGGGCCTCGACACAAAATTGGACCCCTTGAAATATTTAATGCGACCTGAAATATTGTCAAGATTAGGATAATACAGTACTCTACAATCTCTAAATAGATTAGAAAAAACTAAAGCTCCACAATTTTGAGTGCAGTTTTTAATTTGTACTTGTTATTTTATTCATGTTGGGAAACCGAAATAATTACCCTAAATTGGGTCGCGACTCAAATAAGTTAAGAAACACCGGGTTAAATCAACCATAAAATCCTACAAATGATCAAAAGTCCTTGTGGTGACCTAAAGCATAATAAGGCGTTCGATTAAATTATTAAAACAATGTGACTAAAAAAAATCTTTCGATAATTTCATTTCTTGCTAAGCATTGTTAGTATAATCCGACGACAGGATATGACTTTCGCGGTCGGGTGGACACCGACATGCTCCATAGCTATGAAACAACGCTGACAAAAATATATATATATACGTAGTTTTTGTTTGGCAGGGCACTCCTATTGTTGTATACACCACTTTGTGCCCTACTGGCATGTAATAATGAACTAATTTTAAATAATGTCATGGTCGTTTATGGTATGAAACATATGCTGATATTATAATTGTTTAATTATTGTATTT
>JAGVSQ010006408.1:0-16420 GCA_022683975.1 Rhyacophila evoluta
CACGTAGGTCCTCGCCCAGACTTCTGCAGCGCGCATCCAGCTGTTGCCTTTTGTAGCTGAATATAGGGCCGTGCATTAGCAGGTGAGGGACATCTTGGGGTGTTGTGTCATCGCACGGGCAAATGTCAGTTTCGGAGATCTTGAATCGATGCAGGTAGCTCATAAACCCACCGTGACCCGTGAGAATTTGGGTGAGTTTATAGCTGGCTTTCTGCATTCTCCGGAAGGCAAAGTTTCTAGGTGTTTGGCTCCGTATGCGAGTGTTTAAAAATGCTGCTCTCTTTCTTTTACTATTATATTTTAATTCTGTCCCCCTGTCATCCAGGCTAGAATAATTAATGCATTTAATTCTCGTTTCTCTAAACTTGCTAAATTTTTTCGCTGTTTTATTTGTAATTTAAAAAAAGCCGTTCCTAAAATTTAGCCGCTCAATCTAGCCTAATAGTAAAAACGGCTTTGCGTATTTTGTGACTTCGAAATTCACAGCAGCTAAAGATTTTTTAATCAAGATGCATTACTAGATAGTTCCCCAATAAATTGAGAAATTAGCTCACAACCAAACTAATAAAAAATAATGTCAAGTCTTCATGGTACGGAGATCTATACACTCATTTTCTGTTGTATGTAGTATGTACTTTTAGAGCGGACATAACATAAAACATTTTATTTAGTTTTATTGACAGCTATGTCACCATCCAACTGGAATAAATACGTATCAAATCATAAATATATTTGTGAATTTATAAATAAATAATGATGCAGACAGTGTAGCAGATCATATTTGAATCACCCTATACGCCATTATCTAGGATATATTACGCGGAAGGAAATAATGTATTCTGAATTGCACCCCTCAATACAGTTGCGCCCTATGTCGACGGGAGGGCGCCAGTGGACGCGTGCCTACTGTATGGAATATTCAACATAATACTTTAATAATATAGAATTATATATATTCAACATCTGCCTATAACTTCGATCTATTTTTTCTTCTTTCATTTATATTAAATTAAAACAAAATTTCTAAGAATATAAGTATTTATTTTTAAAGTTGTGCCATGTCCACACCAGGAATATAGTATATCCAATCTACACTAGTAAAGACTTATCTTGAATTTCTTGTGAGTATTAGTTGTCAGACAATTGCTCAACCTAATGAGCATCCAATACTGCGTTTTGGAATTCTTAAAAATCCTTAGCAGCCGTGGGACTTGAATCCCCAACTTTGGGCACCATACTTCTCGATCACCACAGATATAAGTGGATATTTAGGACATGGCTTTAAGAATAAAATATTGTAAAGCTAAATCGTGGTGTATTAAAAAAATCTTCTAGCAATTGATAACAATGCTAAAATTTGGGGAATCTTAGGATTTTTTCCAACTTCATCTTACATGATCCACATATTTGATTTAATTTTTTTTTCAAAATGCTAGGTGTTTGCAAAAAATTCTATCCATTACAATTTTAATTTTTAAGCATTGTAAAATTTTAATGTGCGACTTTTCTTTTAAATTTTGATTATATTTTAAGCAGAAAAAAAGCTAGAATTAAAGATGTTAGGCTACCATTGTTAGGAATTCTGGCTGTTATCAAGATCAAATATTACTATATATATCGTTACTTAGAATTCAAGGGATCATTTCTTCGCCATGGCCGCTCCAAATGTGGAGCATATGAATCTGCAGTGTGAAGATGTCCGATCCTAAAGTGTAGTAAATCGATATCCCATAATGTGAAGACATATTTCAATAGATTTTTTTCACAAGAATTGCTTGCCAGACAATTGCTCAACCCAGTGGGCATCCAGTTCTGCATATTCAGATTTCCAGCAGATATGGTACCCGCATTCCCTGGATGCCAGGAGAGTACGCTAACCTCTACGTTATTAGAAGATTACCGAATTCAACTGTTGTGGTAAAAAGTACAGAACCTAAAATATAATAACTTACACTGAATATTTAGCACTTCTCAGAAATATAACATAAACAATTTTGCACCTATAACATAAATGTTAAAATTATTAATGTTTTTCTTAACGAAAGGAGATTATAATGTAAATGTATAGAATAATATATTCATCATCTGTATCTTGCTAAAATGGTAGATGTTTGCTTTTTAGATAATCAACAATTTATGCGACACTGAAATATTTACTTGGTTAAATTTCAATGTTCGGGTGGATTTGTTTTAATTATTACAAGCCATTAATTATATTTCCGATAAACCTATCGATAAATATTTACGTATTTCTTCTTTTCTGTAACAACAGAATAAAAATTTTTACGATCTTGTTTACCGTTGAGATATCGAGACTTATTTACATTTAAATCGACAAGCTTTTCATATTTATAAATAAAAAAGCAAAAGTATGTAATCAAATGAAGCTCTTCTATTAGTCTGCGTCAAAAGTGACAGTTAATCTATTATGTTTTGCCTGAGGCTACTTTTTTATTGAATCTATATATATATATATTATTTTATAAGTCTTGCATTTATTTTAATATTTGTACCCTACGAGAATACGTAAGTCAATACACGAGAGACAACCTTTCAGGAAAACATTTTGAAACTTTGTTATTTTTTTACTAAATCTGTGTAAAAAAACAAAATTTAATGGTATTGTTTCACAATTTGCTTAAACAATATTTTACCTGCTTTTTTAATATGTCAAATGGAACTAAACTGAATTTAATATTGTATAATCCTCTAACATGTCCGCTCTAAAGTGAATGAAATAATCTCAATATTGTGTAAATGATCATTTCAAAAATGCACAAATCAATCACTATAGTATTAACCTCTTGAGTGCTTATGACGTATATATCCGCGAGGCATAGTGCGTAACACAGTGCACATGGCGAATATATCCGCCATCTTCTTACGAATATATAACTACTTGGATATGCCGAATATAACCGCCATTATTTCTGAACGGTTTTGAGTGCCTGTATTGTATTACTACACAGTTTAGTAGTACTCAAGTAACCGTCAGTGTGCTGCTGAGTGGTCGCTCTATAGCGTGACCGTAAAGGGATTTCTACTTTGGCAGATATTTTTACGAATACTAATATTCATTTTTTTTAAATTCTTGCAACCATGGGACTTAAACGTCTAACATATGATTTAAAAGCGGTTATATTAGCTTCTCAGCCTCCGAGGAACTTATTTCGGCATATATCATTATTTAAAGAGATTTGATTATCAGTTGATTGCATGAATCACGTCTTACCTTTTAAAGTAAGAATTAAAACGGGTACAGCTGTTAGATTCAAAACCGTAACCACCGACTTCGAAACGAATACGCATACCTCTCGTTCACCGGGAGGATATATAAGTTATAAAGCAATATATTTTATTTATATAATAAAAAAAAAACCATATAATCAAACATCTACAAAGTTAAACAAAGAAGTAAGCAATCTATTCAATATTAACTAATACAAAAATATCCAATTTCTTTTTCCCACAATTGTAATGGCTATTTTCTCATGCTTTCAAAATAATTTCGTCAAATATCTTTCAAATCATAATAAAACAAACGAAATTATTATAAGCCTACGACAATGAAACGTTCTCATAATTGTCTGTAATTTAATGACTTAATCCACTCAAGCCATCAATTATTGAAACAGAGCTTACAACTAAAAACTGAATAATGTAAAGCTTTCTGATTGGTACATCTTCACGGTGCTTATTCAGTTTTCTGGGGTTCTTTTCCAAGAAAAAGATCAACTTATTTAATTAATATCGGAAGACTTCATTTGAAAAGTTACTATTTTTATATTCATTAGAATCTGGTTTTAAGTAAATCTCTAAAATGTAAATAATTTTTCAAATATATATGTGTACGAACCAGATATACGCAAGTACGTCTTGTTTTCTGTCCAAATCATGTTAGGTTAGGTGAGGTTATTTAGATTAAATAAACTAAGGTAGATGATTTGCGTTGACAAGTTTAATATAGAATTATATAAAAATGGAGACGTTTGAAAAATTTATATTTAAGGCTTTTTCTATTTTCTATTTTCTTATTCAAAACACTTTATAATTGATTTATTTTACAATTGAATAAAATAAATATATTTTGTAAAAATTAACAAATATCTATTAAAACAATCTGTTGAAAACTTAACTCTCGAGAACTTGCGTACTTATTCTCGATTGGTACACTAGTACAGTAGTACATGCGGTAAATCTATAAAAGCTTATGTTATCTTTGTTAGAATTGTATAACGAATGTGATGCAATGACTCGACAGAGTTTTGCAATTAAATGCACTGTTTTCGGACATGGATGTTCAATTAAATATTTAAAATATCTAAATAATTGTCTTTATTTCGATGTTATTTTATGTCAAGCAATGTATAAAATTTTATTCTGGAAATATTGCAGAGTTTTTTATGCTAAATTTTATTCAAGTAAAGCTTATTGCCACGGTCATACACGAGTAGATAAGCGCGCACGATTACGAATCACTGACTACAGAATGTCACCGATTTAAATCTCGTAATTACTTAATAAAAAATACGATTTTTTATTTGTTTTTAAATGTAGACCATATCGTAAATAGCCATTAACTCGTAAAAACACTAGGCGGAGATAATCGCGTTAAAATATAAATTTTGCGTTAACATTTGTATAAAATTAACAAATTTAACTCCGAAAAAAGATTGCTGGAATAATTCAGTTATTGACCAATTCTTTACCTCTGAAGGATGTTAACATTTCAAAACCAAATCCAGAAATTTTTGACAATACGTATGTACATTTAAATTATGTATATTCGACATATTTTAGCTAAAAAGTCAGTTTTGGAAAAAATATCAGCTATTGACTATTTCCATAACAACGATTTTGAGTAACAAGTGTGAGAGATTGACAAAAATATTCCATGATACATCTTCACATTATAAAGAGTCATATTCTTCTCTATGTCATATAATAAATGATAAATTTATCATAAATAATTTTTCCACAATAAACTGGTTTGCTTTTCCCTAGTTTTACTTAACTACACACTTGCAAAAGGGGGTACAATCAAGAAAAAAAAGTACAAAAACAAATCACAAACTCATGTGAGCTTTGTTGACATTAATCAACACTTCGTTAAATAATGGTGCCATGAGTGTAAATTCATTTTAAATTCTATCGTTAGTATTTGGAATTAGTAAAATCATTATCAAAAGATATAAGATTATTCAAATTATTCAAAAGGAAATTCCATTTTAAATAAATTTATCCTAATTTATAAATTATTCACTGTATTCTATCATAACACAGCTGTTACCATAAAATTTTATATACGTGTTCAATAAAGCCAAACCACCGTCAACACATAAACTTAAAAGAATTTTTGCCGCCGTTTTGTAAAAATGGTTACAAAAATCACATTTATCATAAGAATAAAAATATTTTCATCCTAAAAATATAACAAAAAGCTATCACTGTAGATAGTTCACAAATTTTGTCGCGATCGGTTGAGTAATACATTTTATGGAGAGGCTTTACAAGCCCTTATCTTTGTACCCTCACCCTCCAGTAAATGAGAAACATGATTCAGCTGCGTCGATCAAATACCTTCAAATGTTTCAAATGCATCCTGATGAACTCATATTACCCCAGGGGTTGCGTTGCACTTAGTTTGTTCCACTCGAAGAATGAAATTCATCACCCAACTTAAGAGGATATTTAAATTGCCGAAGTGCAATATATACAACATTTGTTTAATAGCAGTTAACGAACACAATAGCTTCAATGATACTGGAATAAAAATTAATTTTCCTCGATTTGTATATTAGCTAGTCTCCTATAATTGAAAACAATGAAAGAAGCAAAATACACCTACATAGTAATATCATGCATAGTTTTAGGAGAATTCAGAAATACAAATTTTCGAGATGTGGGAAGAATGCAATAGTATGGAAACAGAATATTAGTAATTCAGTTGTACTGTGAAGTAAAATTTCCAGGTCTTTTAAGAATACAAATCTTATTCGCTTAGAGCAGTCTTATTCAGATTTTAGAGGTACACTAAATGCCAGCATATCATGAAACTGATAAATCATCAGAAGACGATAGAAGAGGTCTGAAAGAAGATGGATTTATTGGCATGTATGTCTAACATAATCTTGAATACATTGTATAACCAATAATGGACCGGAGATATAAAAACGTTAAAGCAAAGCTTGGATACAACACGACGCAAGCTATGTAAATGATGAGATAAATCTACTCAGTTTCTTGACACCTTCAAAGTAAATATATGCCGTCAAATCAATCTAATTCACGTGTTATGGATGTCTCAATATCTCACCATTTTTCCTCAAATCAAACAGAATCTTCCATAGTGACAAACCTATATGTGCCGTATCCAAGATATGCGGAGTTACTGAATGCTGGTATAGACTATAATTTACGATAAGATCAGCTAATATCAAGAATATCTAGTGGGATCATGTGGTCTCTTTAAATATCTTTACTTATGTAGCTTATAATCGTTAAAAAACGTTGTGCAAATATTTCTGATATAACGTATGTATTAAAAAGAAAGTTACACATATTAAATGATTATGCGTCGGCTATTACAGAATCGATATAATGTGAATCGATAAAATCGAAAAAATCTAAAATACAGGAACGCACATCATGATAATTGGATATCCATTTAAACGAATATTGACTACCAAAGACAATAGAGAGTTGCTCATTACTCACATTTATTTCGAGTAAATAAACGAGACACAAGAACATTAAACAGAGATATATTATTGATAATAAATAAAAATTACTTCTGTGTAATAAATTCGTTTTATTTACTTTTTCAAATATTCAGAATTTACACATACTTTGATCAACATATAAACTTTTTCGAAGAAAATTTTAATGAGCTATTTGAAGTCGCTGCCGATCGTCTCAAAAAATCGTTATATGAAATAAATAACAATGTTTGAAATGTTAAAACCGAACTTGTTACGACGAGTTTATGTTGATCTGCCTACCTATATTGAAACGAATAAAATAAAATATTAGGTAGCAAAAAGCTCCCCTTTCACAAATCAGTTTCATTGCCCCAATGGATACATCAGAGACTTTTCCAATTTACTTTGTATCGCACTTTCCAACCAAGCGTTAAAATTGTAGGTGTTTAAACGATTCAAATTGAACGGCTAATAATTAAAGGAAATGTCTTTGAAGCATTATTCAAATAGTTCAAACATTCAGTCGATCGCATTTACATCTCAGTCTCATAGATATTCATTTCGATTGGAAGCCGAGGCTTACAACAAGCTCCCAAATAGGAGTTTTTGAATACACCTGCTCCGTGTATCTTTACAAATTTTCACTCCCGAATCTAATAAAGATCCGCAATACCAACCAATTGGTCCAAACCCCCTTGATAGATATAGGATTTGAGCTTGCAATCTCCAGCGCCACTCGGTCACCGAAAAGATAATAGATATAAAGCATCTTTTGAAATGTATAAATGATTCCTAACGTTTGCGTAATAAAAAACAGATAAATTTTATTGTGTTGTTGGAAGCCTTGGGGAACACCAGTTTGTTCCATAACGTCAACTGCTTTAAAATCGCGATACAAAAACAAATTTAGATAGACTTTGCATATTAATATACTTTATATGATCTTATTTAACATTTTTAATTATAAATAACAATACATCTTTGATCCACGATAATAGCGACCGATGGCAATGACGATAGTTTTGCGTCTTTCTGTCCAGTTTTTTTTTAAATGCCACGTACCATTAATACGGTTACGTATAAATAATAATAAATATATAATACAGCACAAACTCGCTGCTAAGATATGTTCTATTTGAGTTGAATTAACAATAATTACTCTAAAAATGATCGCGGGAATAACTGACATTCTTTTGACCTTTAAAGGGTGTTGACATTTCAAAACCGAATTCAAACATTTTTAATAGTGCGGTCTGCAATTTATTCGAAATATCAAGTTTATTAAGTGAAAACATATTCACTTATAAATCTAATACACAGCATGCTCATAAACCAATTTTCTCTCTTTTCAAAATCCGCATATTTCATATCCAATACTCTTAATTCTTAATTTTTATATCACATACATTTCAATTTTAAGAACTTTGCATTATTTTTTTCGGTTTCACTTTACGACATCATCTGACTGTACATATTAAAAGTGATTTTTGCCATTGTTTACACGCAGTTCGTACAGCATAAAGTTTCTTATAGTCGAAACACGGGTCCCAAATAACGATCTATATTTTAAAAATATTCTTCTTCTTCCTATAACACTTCGTTCTCAAAGTGGAGCATGTGGATCTCCACAATGTGAAGACGTATTGACAGATTATTTTTCACGAGTATTGTTTGTCAGACAACCCAATGGGCGGGCATCCAGTCTTGTATTTTTGGATTTTTTAAATCTAACAGATGGGGAATCGAACCCATTTTATAATATTTCTACACTACCGGGGAGTTTTCACTTTTAAATACATTTTTCATATAGCCTAATGTATAGTATTTTATAGCCTTGATCGTCGCGTTGGAATTGAAATTGAACATATTTAAAAAAAAAATATCAAAAAGGTTTTTATAAAATCAAAATAAGCAGGATTAGAATCCCAAGTGGCCTGGGCCGAGCAATTAGCTGACCATTAGCACTAGTGAAAAATAATATTCTTGATTAATGAGTTTTCATTTAATATAATAAAAACTCACATGCGGATTACGTTCGGATGAATGTGGTTAAACAACTACATAATATATTGATTATGTGTTTTTCTCTTTGAATTAAAAACGATACAATAATGCTAAAACATAACATGTGGATTAGGCTTGTCTACGCTTAGAGTTGGCTAATATTAGAATTCAGTACAAGTTTTTTTTCTATATTACATGATCGACTATAAAAAATATGTATGTGTTTTTCAGGAGTAAAGTAAATTTTGTTGTGACAAATACATTTTGCGAGCGTCTATATTTGCTTTTTCATGTGCGTCATCTGATATGTGCATTTGAGTAAACAAAGAACGCAAGTTATTAGTAAATTTGCTTTTGTTTTATTTTTATTATGATAAAAAGCACGTATTCGAATGTGATAGCGATTTGTTAGTCACACTTACTTCTGCTTCACTGTCTTCACGTACTAAAAAATAGTTTATAATATCAATGATATTTTATGTGTAACAACATTATCATTATTTAAATAGAACAACGAAATCATGTAACATTATGAGATATTATGTTTTAATAAAATTATTTATTTCATAGTCATATATGCATTATCAATAAATAATTTACTTATGTCGACTTACGCTTCTCACACGACAAAATGTAGTCTGGTGTGAGACTTGGATAGTAGTGAAAAATAAAATCTGTGTAAATATTAATATAATATAAATTGCATTCAATAACGTAATTAATCACATATTGGCATGTTTTATTTATTTATTTGAATAAAATCGATGTTTTATGAGTAAATTTGCATTTGAAAGCTTCTATTTTTCTATTATAAAACAACATTTTTTAGCGATAAGTAAAAAAAAGACCATTACTTGTTACATATTATAATATTATATTTTATAATTATGTACATATGCAATGTATGGGTATATTAACATACTTATCGATAGTAGGATGTAACCCACCGTTTTTTCAAAATTCATTTTTTTTAATAATAATAATAGTTGCTAGATAACAAAAAAAAAATACAAAAATGAATATTAATTCAGGGTTAAGGTTTTATTTTTGTAATCGGTTCGAGTATGGCCCAGTATGATTATCCTAACTTTCCTAGACTGAAGAAGACAACCCAAATGAATCTAAAAAAATGAAAAGCTAACCGAACGCGCCCAAGTGAATTAATCAATCAGATGTTTTCTTCGTGGAACGTAGGAAGTTGATGAATTTTTATAACTTTGAAGTGAGCTGGTACTTATACCACTGCACCACAATACGTCATGCTGGTACTCATTTTATGCATAAACTTAGATTCTATAAATTACAGCTAGTGAACTTTTTGATCTGATTCGTAATTTTTTAATTAGTTTGTAAAAACTAGAAAACACCCCATTTTAGGCTTCTTTTATCTACCCAGCTAATTAAGCTCACCTCGGCGGAGAAGAAAAACTTAGGATAATCATACTGGGCCATATTTGAACTGATTAAAAACATAAAACCTCTATCCTGAATTAATATTCGTTTCAACTACCCAGCAACCGGGCTATAACCACAATGTTTACAAATTAATACAAGTTCTATGAAAAGGAAGCAAGCTGCATGTGCCGAATTAGTATCTTAATGAAGATTTTGAGTTTGAAAAAAGGAAGGCCCATATAATTTTCAACCAGAAAAAACGACTGCATCACTACATCAATTAAATTGGTTTTTCTTCGAGAAATTAACTATAACGCAGATTTAACGCCAGTTTAAATTTTAGTGCACTTCAAGGTTGTGTCTATTTAGTAATTTGACTTCTTTAAATAAATGATTTTTGTGTGTCATATAAAATTTGTTTTGCGTCGACTACATTCTTTTTCCTTTCTGCAGTCGTTATGTGTAGTACATATATTAATATTAAAGGATCCTTTTGTACTTTGAGAAAAATTTAAAATATAGTTCATATTTTTAGCGGTATAAATTTCATCTTTGTAGTTTGAATAAAAATCAACAAGGCAAGGTGACCTCAATGGAGACGAATCAATTGTGCCAATTCGGTCTACTTACACAAGATAAAATATTCATATACACATTATGTTATATTATACAATGATTCGTATTTGAGAAGAATTAAAATTTAATTTATTTGCATGTAAAAAATATTCAAGCTGTCAAATTGGCGTCATTTCTTAAACATTGCGCTGTGTGGACACAAGTGGTGAAACTTTAAACAGAGTACAATCGAATTAATTACAATGTACTTCACATACCGTCAACTGTATGAAACAAATTTAATATATACTACTCGTTATCTATTAATCTAAAATCATATATATTGATTGTTAAGTATTTAATATAGACGGTTGCGGACTTACTTTATCATTATGAAACTTATTTTTAATCCTGCACCTGATATTTGAACCTGCAGTCCTGGCCTCCCATGCCGGCACTCTTATCTCTCGGTTACCGGAGAGACAATTGTTTTGTGTTAAAAAAAATATCCTTTTGCAACCTTGATTTTGTTCATCCATTCATTCGTTACAAACAAGCTAAACATTCACATCCGCAGAAAATATATTGATTAAATAATAAAAAAAAATGTTTATACCTGCATTTTTATTGAAACAATGGCACGTCGTGAAATTAAGCAAATACTATTTATTTAATTCTGAACTGGCTATCGAGCGAAATGCACGTCGCATGATCCATCGTGCTTATTTTCACTTTTCATATAAATATAACAGTGATTCGCAACCACTATGACGCATGACGATGCTGCCGTAACGCATTTCTTACCTTTTTTATTTGTGGTGTGCCGCGAGAATTTGAAAAAATACGTCAAGTGAATGATAAAAGGTTACGGAGCACTGCTCTATAGCAACGGTCAGCAACCCGCGGTTCACGAGGAGTTTTCGTGCGGCCCCCACTGTGATGACATATATGGGCCGTAATGTAATGACAAATGGCTGAAGTGCGGCCCGCACTAATCCTCTCGTAAAATATTTGGCTCTCTTACAAAAAAGGTAGCCGAGCCATACTCTATACCACATCTGCCACTTCCCGGCAGCGTAGAGATTAGCGTGTGCGCCTCTCAATCCGGGGAATGTGGGTTCAATCCCCACATATATCGGATTATTAAAAAACCAAAAATGCAGAGCTGGGTGCCTCTCGGGTTGATAAATTGTCTGACAAGCAATCTCGTGAAAAATAATGTGTCAAAGCATATCTTTACATTGTATAGATCTGTATGATCCACTTCAGGCGTGAACTTGGTATATATAATGTAATATTATATAATATTAATATATATTTTAAACCAAATCTCAGTAGTGATAATATTGAACTGTGTCTCAAAAGCCCAAAAATTACTATACCGACAGAATGTATTCTAGGCTTTATCTGGGAAAACGCCAGAGTACTAGTAAGCGAAAAGTATTTTTAGAGGTGCCATGCAGCGTCCATATGCTCCACTAAGCGAGCGGATTTGGAAGAAAAGGCAAATATATTCGGTATGAAAATCATTTTTTTTTTCAATTAATTAGGATAAATTAATAGTGAACAAACAGTTTATAACTTTATTTAGGTGTGTATTGTTTTAGTCATTGATAATGTGGTGTTTTTACTCCTACTCGATTCCCTCGCAGTGGAATCAGATGGTGAAATCGTGAATCATCTTAAGTTAAGATCGATACACGGTTCTTAAATTTTCGAAGTGAGTTTTTAAAATATCCAAACTGTACGAACATCGATTAAATATTTATCAGGTGCATTGAACTGCTAATTGTCACGTCAGTTTTGAAGTACTGGAAACAGGTTTGTGGAAGAAATTCAAGATTCTTGATATAATAGATATTCGAAGAAGAGTACGATGCGTGACGCCCTTTATTCCCAAAACCGGACTGTGTTCCGTCAGCCAACTAAATTATAATGGTTGTTGATTTTGAAAGCAAAATCCTACACAAGAAGTTTCCTCGCTATCAAATTTCACCACTCGACAAAATCCGGCAAAAGTCTGGTATATTTATCGCCTTACATAGTTTAATTTAAAAATTCTTTCTTACTATTATATATCTGATACCGATATGTTATCATATTTCAAGCCAGAATGGATAAGCAAGCGCAATTGTGTAACTCACGGAAATGGAGGTCATAGAATCGAGTACCGAAGACATTTTATAAAATATTTTTAATAAATATTTTGATTCAGGACAGGTAGACTAATATTGTAATAATAGAGAAGTCTATTTGGTCTGAATTTTAACATAATACATTGCTTGTATATTGACTGTGGAAAGGAAAAACGACGTAACCCAATAGTTTTTTTTCGATAATCATAAAACATACAACTTAATACACGTTATATCAAAAGGATATCAGCTGAAAATGCCATATTCGTTTCTAAATTTAGCTATTGCTTGCAAAAAAGGATGGGCTGTGAAATTAGCAACCAGGGAAAGGGACTTTCAATTTTATTGATTTTGTTAAATAACTCATTCGATTAATAGCATATTGAGTGGATAAAAAAACCAATTTAAGTCTTCATACACTTGAAGGTTGTGTCTGTAATGCTTTCACTTTGACGTAATATAATCAAATAGACGTTTTTTGTACGTTCTGTAAAATTTGGTCTAGTTGAGTACTGTCCTTTTTCCTTTCCACGGTCGATATGAAGCTGAATTCTGTAGAATAATATAGAATATTGCTGTAGAATAAATAGCTGAATAATATGTTTTACAATGATAAGAAGTATCTCATGGGTATCTCATAATGACTTAAAGGGAAGTACAGATGAACAAATTATTGTCTTGAAAATTTAGACAGTCGATTATAAAAGAATAGCATACATCGAAAGTGCAAAAAAACTTCTTTTATTGAAGATAATAATAATTATAATAGTCACACATAATATTAATAAAATGAAATTAGAAAATAAATTTTTATATAACAGACTTTCGGGATTAATGTACACCAGCTCACCCGCATTAGTACGTTATATGGAGGTTCTACTGTATGAGAGCAAATAGTATACTTTTGACCGTTGTTTTTTTCAATCCGACAGACAAATGCGAAACGATCGTTGACAGCTAGATATTCTTTTTGCTGGCACTGAAACAGTTAAAATATCTCAACGAACAAAACAACTCGTAGAATAAAACGAGATATTATGGAAATGTTTTTAGTATTAAATCACCGACGATTTACAATTACAGAAACGTATACAACTTTGTAAATGCTACAATCTAAAATCATAAAATTATTTCTTGAATGTGATAATTGCCAAGTTAATTCTTTTGTCATTGAGAAAACGTTTTGCAAATACAAAAAAAAGTAAATAATAGTTCATGTCGTGGGCAAAGTGGAAACGGAATAAATCAACAATATAAAAATTATTACCGATTCACAAATGTATAATCGGCTTGATTTACCACGCAAGGTTACCGAGATGTTTTATTTCTATTGTATTCAGGCGTGGATAAAAACTGTCTCTCCTTGTCACAAATTAAAATGGAAACCATAATGTGATATAAACAAGAATATATTTATAGCAAAAAAGTATATGGGATCTATCCTGAACCCACAATCAATTGACACAAATAATAAAAGTTTTTTTTTATCACAGAAGTTATCAATTTCAACCGCATACAAGGTATGAAAACAAACTGGAATCATAAAAAAAACAATCCGCAAATCTGTTTTTCTGTGTTATTTATATGTAATTGTATTTTAGTGTAGTTTATATAACCAACTGGTCGTATTTTATTGATGAATATTGATTTTAAACAGTTTGAAATGTATGAATCTCCATGATTGATCGCTGTTTGCGACCCGCCTATCATCTTTCTAAAACTTTCTTGGACAAACAGTCTATTACTGTATCCGGTACAAGATTAATAATATTATTATATATCATGTCAATTTATTGATTACTATATACATCACAACTTTTTAGAATCTATCTAATTGTCAATATTAATATTTGAAATTTTATATACGCCGATCAGAATCATGGATGTCTTAAACTATATATTCCCAACCTTTTTTGAATTACTACCCCTTTTTATTAGTCTTTAATTACTCACCGTCCCTTTCTCGTTATCTTTTTAGCTGTCACGCTGGAAACATTTTTTTTACTTCCTTCCAGAAATTATAGTTTTTTTAGCTCACGTAATGTAATTATTAATTAAAACTACAAGGAGCCAGCGCCCAGAAAATTTCTAAGCGTCTCCTCTAAGCCGCCTAAAATGCTTCTGAACCCACTACCGCTTCCCTAAATGTCCTCAACGCCCACAGCAGGCCACTCTTTGGGAACCTATGTCTTAAACAAAAAACGATGCTCATATTCAATTTCATACCCTATAAGTAAGGCTTATACAGGATTTATAAATAAAACCGTCAGATCTACAGCAATATTTAAGTGAATTAATGTTAATTATATGTTGATGACTTTTAGTGTCTTTCCAATAGCCGAGAGATTAGCGCGTGCCTCTCGAAGCCGGAGATTACAGATTTGGTTCTCATCAATTCAAAAAATTAGGACTAGACCCCCATTGGGTTGACCAATTGTCCGATAAAATCTGTCAATACATATCTTCACATCGCAGAGATTTACATTCTCCACGTAGACATCTAGCGGACATCTTTCGTGCATGATCCACATGTTCAACTTTCGGAGGAGACATGATAGGAAAAAATAATAAACTCTTATCTCACTTTTTCAGCATCTTGCATAATTATAAGGAGTAAATTTTAAAGTGGAACATCCTATAGGGCAGTTTTCCTTGCTACGATTTAAAATCAAATTTCTCTTTCCACAACGTATAAGTGGTTAGGTTAAGGAATGATTTGTAAAAACACAATAAGCATTATTTGGCACTTATATCACGTATGTAAAAAAAAAATCCCGACATATTTGGCTATTTCTCGTAATCCTCAACTTGAATGATTGATGATAATTGCTTTGGTGGTCTCAGGGTAAGGCTCCAGAAAAACTGAAAGTCATCCATTAATGATACAAGCCCGAAAACATGTTCAATTATTGTATATTCGATGTTCATTCACTAAATTTACGTAAGTAACGAAAAGCGTACGTCATGTTATTTTCGTCATATTTTTTTTAACTCGTACAATCTTGGCAAGGAATACAACAAGAAATAATAATTACTACTTCAATGGTTTCTGGCAATATTAATCAAACTGATACAAATTATTTTTCAAGACTTTTACGCAATTATACGACATAAATAATTGATAACTGATGATAAAACTAATTCTGCAAACATATTTCTATCAATTTTTTTAATGTTTCCATACTCAATTTTAAATTGTTTTCTTAATTATCAAATCCATGTTAATATCCACGACCTGTATTTCATATTATATTGTCGCTTTAGGATTGGTTTGTCGAATAGACCAACCGTAAAAAAATGTTCAGTGGACGAAAAACAAATGTCATTTAAATACATATAGGTATATATATCAAGGTAGTTGATTTATTTTTTAAAGTCGTAAGATTTCTGTGTTATAAGAGAATGGTATCACAGTATATAATGTTGTATAAACTGTCAAATTAATTTAAAATACGTTTTGTTTGTGAAATCACGTTCCGTTGAAATTCAATAAACCAATCCTAAAGTGATGATTTGTTATAATAACTTATTCAAAGATTGGATAATATGTATTTTTTATTTATTTACTTTATACATGTTATAATATCACAAATTATAAGTTTAATACATTAACAACACGACATACATATG
>JAGVSQ010006409.1:0-16419 GCA_022683975.1 Rhyacophila evoluta
GTAAACGTATGTATAACAGGTTATTTTATAATTGATTAAGTATTGTTATATTTCCAAATGATATTAATTATAATTAAATAGGTTAAGCCCAATAGATTAATGATAATTTTTTTATTAGGTTAGAATGGATTAGGGATATTTTTGTTCTCTCCTATTATTATTTTCACTTATGATAGTTACTAATTTAATAATATAAATAGTAAGTAAAACTAGACTTTATTGGTAGTATGTTACATGTTCGCTCACAGCCCACATAAAATTTAGCCTGACGATGCCGATAGGCGAAACCCGGGTCGCTAATAGTGATCTCACATATGGAAGTGTATCAGTTTTAAATAATTTAGAATTGAAAATCAATTTCCTTCAAGCACCATCAGTCAAAAATATTGATTAATTAAATACAATACTAGTAATAATATTTGTCAATTTAATGAACAATGTGTCGATTTAAGTTTACACTTTAGTTTTTAGTGATGCTACCATGCATTTAGATTCATGACCGTTCGCCAATCACCCCGAGCGGTAGTTCAGTGGTGCCAGCTGGTGTTCTTTTGTGAAACTTCAACATATATCGGGTATTGCAATTATATATTTATGTCGCAAGTTTGTAAGCCATATATGATAAGCATGCGTGCTTTGGTCTGGATACTTCTTCAAATTTTACAGCTCCATAAGAATTTTTAAAACTGAAAGATGCAAAACTAGATTCCAAATGAGCTAAGTAAGTAACTGAGAACTAATTCTTTTGGAAAACAATAATCAGTCTAGATATTTATTTCATTCTGTACAGATTTAAAATGATACACTATCAGAAAACATTTTTAAACAAATACGTATGTATATTAAAGAAATTGTGTGGAAATATGAAGCAGAGAACTCGGGAATTTTGCTTCTATATTAATCTTCATTTTTCTTATACTGTAATCTCTCCTAAAGTTGAGCATATGAATCTAAGCAGTGTGAAGATATTCGCACCAAAAGTGGAGCATATAGATCTTTCCAATGTGAAGACCTCTTGACAGGTTTTATTCCACGAAAATTATTTGTCAGAAAATTGCTCAACCCAATAGGTACCCAGTTCTGCATTTTTGAATTATTAAAAATTATACAGATGTCGAAATTGAACCCGCATTTGGCCGGATTGCTAGGCGCGTTCAGGAAGCTCTACGTTACCGTGAAATTTGATGGTATAAAAATTATCGAAAAAAAAAAATTTTAAAAAGGGTTTTATTTCATAAAAAAATTGAGCTGGATATTTCCAAAATGAATCTTCTTCACTACGTCAAAATGTAAAAGAAAAGATATAAAATATGTGTTCAAAATACTTTGAAAATACTCCTTCAAATTGGATAAATACAGTATATATTTTTCTTTAGAGTACTAGAGTGTGTAATCTTGTGTTAATATTTGTAAAAATAAGCTTATTTTTTGTCCAAATTCTTGTGCTTTTGTTTATGTTTATTTTTATATTCGCACCATATAGAATAAATGAATACATAATAATTATTTACTTATAAATAAAAGATATAAAGGATTATAGAATATTTAAATATTTTAAAAATCTGTACGTATTATTAAAACCAGGTGATGGATATTGTGTCACCTTGCAATCGATATGCTACGATGTAGCTCGTAGCATCTGCGTGTCTACGCCGTAGCTCGTAGCATCTGCATGTCTACGCCGTAGAAGCATTCACCTTCCATAATTAAATTTAAATATTAATTTAGCGACGCTATTTAGAAATAGAGCTTTGACACAAGATCGCATACTTTGTAGTACGCCTGTGGTAGTTTTAATTGGCAAAGCATAAACAAGACTATCGTTTTAAAGTAAGGACGAAATTTGTTAAATTTTCATTAAAATTAATTTGTCAATCTTTGATACAAAGCTGCTACAAATTTCAAAGACTCTGAAAGTTTTTTGGAAACATTATTCAAATATATCTTTGTAAACTGAAAAATAATATTTTAGTTCAATATATTCAAGGTTCATTTGGAAATAGCTAAATTTAAAATAACCATAAAATATAAATTAATATGAAGTTATGTTTTTCCTTTAAATAAATGTGCCGTATTATACCCGTCTAATATGTTTCCATGGTAACATAGAAATTACCATGCGTACCAACCAATCCAAAGAATGCGGGTTTGATTTACACATCTTTCAAATTGAAAAAAATTCAAAAATGCAGGACCTAATGCCATTTTAGTTGAGTAATTGTCTGATAAACAATTCTCGTTAAAAATAATCACATTACGGAGATCCATGTACTTCACTTTTTGTGCGCATATCACCGTACTGTGTAGATCCATAGACTCCACTTTGGGAGCGAAAATAGTACAAGATGAAAAAAGCTTATTATAGAAATATGGCCTATAAAAAATTATCTATCCACTGTAAATACAATGTCTCATAAGTAAAAAAAGTAACCTTCAGCTTTTCAGTTTAGCTTTTTTTCGATAATCACAATCTATAATACCTATTACTCATTTTTAAAAAAGAATTTAAGCTGAAAATGCTGAAATTGTGTCCAAATTTATCTTTTAAGTTTGAATAAATTATAGCATGCCAAATTTGCGACCAGGAAAAATGACTTCACAATCGCAATTATTTTATTTGTTCCTCTTGACTAATGTATAAAGAATAATAAATTGGGTAAATTAAGCACCAGTTATAGTTTTTGTGCACTTTAAGGTTGTGTTTATTTAACACTTTAACTTTGGTCTAAAATCATAAAATACACGTTTTTGTACCGCCTGTAACATTTCTTTTGGGTTACGTCGTTTTTACTTTTCACAGTCGATATCGAATAAAATCCATTTGTTTTATATTAAACAATTATTAAACATTAATTTATATTCTACAGTGTCCAAAATTATGTATAAAAATCCATTGTGTTTTCTGTGTAGTATTTTTTAAAATTAAACGGCTGTAGGAATTTAAAAATGTAACCTCTAGAAACAAAGGACACACTCGCCTTTTGGCAATGGATAAATAATTCGATTAATATAAATCGGTATTTAATCACTGTATTGTATAAGAATTTAAAAGATAGAACATACGAAATGTTTTTGATAGAAAAACTTTCAAAGTATACTCCATATCATGTTTTCAGTATCGTATTTTTACTACAGTAATTCAAGGTATTGTCACGTATTATTTACAACCTACTAGTAGTGATTGTCATTACTCTATTGTCCCATAGTTATAACCAGTCGGTGTTACTTTTTAAGGCGTGTCACGTTCTAGAGAAGGGGCTTATCACGCGCTGCGGGATTCGTTAAGCTACGATGGGGACAACATTGGAGTTCCCGGGGACAGAGTCGTTTCTCACAATCGACTATCCGGTAACGGTTTGACAAAATGTGTCACTTAACAGACAGATACTCTAGAGTGATATACGAGATGTCGCGCATATTTATGCTTTTTAAACGAACGCTAAATTATATATGACTACAGAGTGTTTATTTGATCACCGCTTAACGTGACGTGCATTTTTCTTTAGCAATGAGTAATACGTATGCAAGTTAAAGTAAGTTTTAATATATATTTTATTAAAACTCCCCCAGGTTATCATAGTTGGTAGCACACGCGTCTATCAATTCGGAGAATGCGGGATCAATTATCCATCTGTCGTATATACAAAATCTAAAAATACAAGACTGCATGTCCGTTGGGTTGAGCAATTGTTGGACAAACAATTCTCGTGAAGGATAATCTTTCAAGATGTCTTCATATTGCGAAGGTGCATACACTCCACTTTCGGTTTAAAAAAAAATGTAAGCCAGAAGTTGACAATACGTATTATACAGAAGGACCAATAAGCCCTTATAAAAAATAAATATTGGGAAATTAGTGGAAATAAAATATACTTTTAAATGAAAATAAATCTTTTTTTTTACTTCGAAGTGTATTTCATTTTCTTAAATGCGTTTAAAGTGTTTTTAATTTTTCTAACCAATATAACAAATGAATGATACGTATTGTAAATTTATCTAAATTATCTACGCATTTACTAAAATCTTGTTCCTGGAAATCATTTTTTTTTATACCAAGTTTGCTTCAAAAGTAGAGCATATGAATCTAAACATTGTGAAGATATCCACTCCGAAAGTGTATTATAGTATGGATCTTCGTAATTTGAAGACGTCTTGACAGATTATTTTTCACGAGAATTGTTTGTCAGACAATTGCTCAAACCCAATGAGATCCAGTCCTGCATTTTTGGATATTTTATTGAATGAAACGTATTTGTTTTCCAAACTACCTAATATATATGATTAGGGCAATAACAAATTATGGCATTTTATCTTTATGGATATTCAGAATATCGTTACGAAGTTCGGGGACATGCATGCCGGTGATAAATGTAATTGTCTGTTATCACGCCGCTGGCTAATGATATCGGTCTCTTTGTTCAAAGGAAGCTGGGTGTGATTGCATAATAATGCATTCAGCGAATTGCATCTCGTATCAGACAGTGAGGGATTAAGAATTCTTATCTATTTAAAAAATATTTATAATTAAAATCCAAAATAATTCAACCAGATCAACACTAGCTCGTATAGCATGAAGCTTTTTTTAATCAGTTGAATAAATTTAAATTTAAAAAATCCTTATATACATTAGAAAATAATTATGTTATTATTTATTTTTTCATATTAATATACCATGTTCGATCCCAAAGTGAAGCATATGAATTTACACACTGTGAAGATATCCACTTCGAAAGTAAAGTTCATATATAGATCTCCACAGTATGAAGACGTCTTGAAAGTTTTTTTTCACAAAAATCGTTTCTCAAACAATTGCTCAACCCAATAATTTAATTTTAAAAATTACTATTAAAAATCAATTACAATAAATGATTTTTTTCAACTTTGGTTTAGATAAAAAAACCTGTTATTAATTAAATAAATAGCTTTTAAGCAATACAAAAAATTTACTTGCACCAGAAACTGTAAAAAATAAAACTATACTTTACAAAGTGAATTAAACAAAAATTCTTGCGATATTGTTGACGATTTATGCTATTTTTGATAAATATAAGCTGATATTGGGACATCCTCTCTGTGCTATGTATAATATATAACTAAAAAATAATTATATAAAAAATATCCAAGAAAGTATTTTTACAAATTTAATGTAAAAATAAATATATTGTGTACAAAATGACAAAACCGGTCAATTTCAAATTTTAATTAATTCAATGAATATTTATTTGAAACGTCTTTGAAATGTATTATTGTTAAAGAAAATTGAAACTTACTCGTCCAGTGACATCAAAAAAAGTCCGTTAAAAGTTTCAATAGAGAATTTTTGTATTATTCTTGTTAATTGGCTAGGACGAAAATAAATCTTTTTCATTAGATTGATGAAACTTTTACCACTTATATTTTTTAATTAAAAATTTTGAATGAAAAAATTTCTTGTGGCAATTTAAGCCATACAAACTTCAGACATATTCATTTTTATAAAATTTTAGCGTAACTGTGAAAACTAAAAATAAATCTCTTAATATTGATTCTCGTAAGTTGACAACATGTATCATACACTTAAACTATTCAGAAAGATAAAAAACCTTATAAAAAATAAGTAATAAAGCGGCCTCGATTTTTGGTCAAGACATTTATTTGCATTCCGAAGACCCACATATTTTTCTTCCAGTTCGTGGACATTTACAATATGTAGATCCATATGCTCAACTTTCGAACCAAATATGGTAAGCAAAGTATGCTATGATAATAATCATGTAAAAAATGTGTTCAGTTCTTTTAATATATGAAATATTCCATAAGTTCATTATGTTTTAAATGAATTTGGAGTTTATTTGGAGAATTTAATTTCAAAATTAAACATTTTAGCTTTCATGCAACTGCTTCAGTACAACCCTGTACTCCTGAAATAATTATTCATTCAGGAAACGACAGGTAAAACAAACTTTATCATAACTGTGGTTCGCATTTTCCAATTTGCCTTTTCCTTTAATGCCTGCATTTCGCAATTTCAGTTTTCGTTCTGTGTTTGAGGCGCACCTCTGCAAATTTCATATTAGGCTAATTGAAATCAGTCAGTAATTTTTATATATGGTACCTGTGGCTATTTATTTTACCTATAAAACTTCCGTGTATATATTCATACTTCAGTTCTTTAATCAATTATACATAGGTAATTACTAATAGGATTGTTCTAAATATACAACCGTAAGTGGCTTTTAGATCCAAGTGAAATGAATACAGCTGAAAAATACCTTCAATAGCAGTGAATACTACAATCTCCAAATATACATCTGTCCCGTCCCTACGCCCAGCCCAGTTGGCGTATCCTAAAATTCTGTGTTTGAGTAGCGATCTATATTATTTGATAAAAAATGTCACGGGGCTACACTGAAAATTATACAATACTCTAGTTGAAAACGGTGTTAATCTAAAATTATTCTCTCGTTCGTTTTCCGACATACTTTTCATCGATGGTTGAGTAATAAGTTAGTGGGTGCGCTTTGATACTGGAAGTTGGAGATTTTTTTCCCACATCTGCATTACGATAATACATCATTGTACCCTTATCGATTACTTGATAACCTGTTTTTATGATAATAATCTGTCGAGATAAGTGTTTATATTCCATACGTATTTTTATACTCTTAAAATATCATTACTTTAGTTTTAAATATTCGTCACTTAAATCATAGATTTTTTTAGAACTTTTACCACATCGTAACTTAGAGCTTTTAAGTTTTTTGTATTTCTGTTTTACCTTTTTGCAGATTATATTTTTTCTTAGCAGCTTTTAGTGTAATATAAAACATTCAGCGATAAATTATTAGTTTCGAATAGATTCACCATATGGTTCTCGACTACTTCTGACATTTAGTATATCGATCGTTCAAACTATACCCAAACTGTAAGAGTGACCTTAGAGAATATTTCACAAGAAAAAACAAAAAACATGAAATTTTCTAGTCAAACTTTTTTAACTTATAAATATTCATTTTTAATACGTATTTTTTGTTACTTTGTATACAAATATATGTATTTTTTTCTTTTTAATAAAAAAATAGTTGTAAGACATTATTTAAATTAAAAATCATATATTATACGTACAATAATATTTTAGAGACTTTATTATGATACTACAAAATGTAAATATTAATTAATTCTGAAATCTTTTTCTTCACGTGTCATACCTACCTCGTTCTTTTAAACTGGAAAACACAAGTAATCGCCTTGAAAAACAGGCGACAGGTACTAATTCTATGGCTCCGTCTTCTTCATTATATCTTCATATATCTTCATTAATTATTGGCCGTAGTTGCTGCCCTCCTTATGAACTAATAAATACCACGATTGAATTAAAAGTATAACGAAATAAAATACCATGTACTTCAAAGTTGAATTAGACATCTTAACTTATATTTCATTAGAAATTTTTACGTTTAATATTAATTTATATTTTATATTTAAAAAAAAACTGGTTTCGTCGATTGTAATACTTGACACTTATATTTGTAAGTACAATAATTATTATGTCAAACAAAATAACTATTTTAATTTAATTGATATTTAAAAAATGTGTAATCTAGCAAAACTAGTTTGCCAGTCTACTCAATTATACTTCTATATATTTCGTACACAAATAATCTGATAATATCAAAGACAAAACCATATTTCAAATAGTGTTCAATATACTATAAAAGTTTCATTTAAAAAAAAATTTTGTTTTGGAATAATGTATTACCCCCTATTTTATCATTGTATTCATGAAATTTTTATTTTTGTAAGCGTTCTTGAATTTTAAGCTTTCGAATTATTTTTCTTAGGTAAGTACAAATAAAGCTTCGAAAAATAGTAAGAATGAAAATACATTAATAGGAAAAATAAAACAATTTACTTACTACGATAGTAAACATAATGATCCCGACGTATAAAGGTCCTTGAAAACTGAAATGAGCCGCGGTTACAAAACTTTTCTCGTATAAATTTTCTTCCAAGTCAAGTCGGCGATGCGATGGTCTGAAGAGTCATTCTGCTATCTCCTGAAGAATGACGAGCACTTGTAATGCGTACTTGGAGTTATTTGTGAGCCACTCCCGACCAAGGTAATGCATCCTCGGAGGACGATAAAGTTGAATGCAAAAATGGTATCATCTTAAAATGTAAGGGTTATACTCCTTTAGGTTACGTCTCTTGTACTAGCGAATATTATTAAACAAGTTACAAAAAAAAAATCATCAAATACCACAATTACTTTATAATAAATATTTTAAATAATAGCTCGTCAACTCGTTTCTCTTAAGCTTTTGAATTACTCAGCTTCAAAATTCAAAATTTTGTATCCCGTACATCTTAAGAATAGTAAGAATGTAGATGACTAATGGTGTGAGATTCTAGTGAAAAATAATCTGTCGAGAAAACCTTCACGTGACGTAGATTCATATGCTAAATTTGCCTGATCCATGTGCTAATAAGGTTAAATTAATAAAATATTAAAAACTGATGATTTATGGATAGTTAGTCATTCTATCTCATCCTATCCTTTTAATACCTGTTATCAATACGCATGAAATGATTTATTCTTAACAATCAACACACGTTCCTAAAAATTCTATGATTACGAATATTATAAATCTCACAATAGCTTCTTTTATTGCTATTTTTCTGAAATATTTATTTTCTTGGTTATTAAATTAACGGTTCTATGAAAACTGCACGCAGGACAGTTGCGCACCAGACAACTCCTCACAAGACAAGAGCTCACATGACAAGTGCACGCATAGACAACCGCGCATACAAGTTATCACAAGACATCTACGCACACATAGAAGTGCGCACACTAACGCAGATCTATTAAGACATTTTATACTTAGTTTCCGTAATTCTAGTGTTGATAGATTTTTATATTTTACTTTTAATAAACATAGCCATTTACTAACAAATTAACAGTTTTGAGATAATGGGTATTTTATGATTTTAATTTTAAAATTATTTGGAGTATTTTCATAATAAAAGCACAGACTTTGTTTTGATATAATATTGTTGTTGATTATAGAAAAGTTTATTTTTTGTACTTAGTGTTGTCCATTATCAGTATCCACGCGTCTCTGTAATGATCAAAAACCAAAATCTATTTAAAAATGAAATATTGGACAATTGTTGTGTGTCATTACTTTTTGTGGCCCAATTTTAATCTTGAGTAATTACATACACAAGATTTTTATCTTGCTTGTGCAGATACCAATCATGCCAATTATTATTTTACATATATTGAAGAGATATTTTAAAATCTATCGTGAAAAATTTATATGGAAGAATAAAAAAAATATGTCGTAAGAGAAATGTATAATATGTTCAACCCTGTAGCTAATAAATATCCCAAGAATTTCTTGTAATGAGATCCACGATAATGGCACCATTAGACCCAAGAGTATTTCTTAATAAACATTACCATGCCTAAAGTCCAAATCAACTTATTCCTAATTAACGAAATGAGTTTTCTACAATGCCATATAATATCGTATTTCTACGAAAGTTTTCACAGCTTCCCAAACTCAACTGTCGTAGCACATTTTACTAATGATTACCATTTGATAAATATGCTGCCATTTTACGACAATATGACAGCCGTTTGTGTAGTCGATTAATTATTTGATAACAAGTAATTATTTTTCCGAATGATGAATTATTATTTTTTTCTCTCAAATCAGTAAGAGAATCAAAATGATCATATTAAGTTAACATTATAGATACTTCAAAATTATTTTTAAAAGAAAACATCATTGATCGGTATTATGGGAGTGTCTAAATTAGACGTAGTTAAGCAGAAGACGTCCAAGATTGACGAATTGAAATTTTATATTTCTTAGAATATATAGAATTTAAAACGTCAATACTTTAATACGACAAAGAAATCTAATCAGAAATATACACCAAGAAGAAGAAGTCGTATATTTTTCTAAACCGAATACTAACAATTTACAAAAAACAATATCTACAAAACGTATTTAAAAAATAATATCCACAAAATGCAGTTTAAGCCATGTCAGCTCTCAAGTTTAAATACAAGAAAACTTAATTACAAATAAATTTTTGATCATACTCTTTATACACATACATATTTTAAACGTTTTATTAAAGTAAAACAAGTCTAGTAGTCTGTTTTCTAAAAAACTAGCAATAAGCTAGCCGTGACCTTATTGCATTAAATGATTGATGTTACTATCACAATTTTAGTGCGAGCCCCATTTTAAAAAGCGCAGCTAAGTAAGGTTTAATGTTTGCATAAGCGTACCGGAACGTAATAGGTTAGTATGGATTTAAAACAATTAATGCCTTAACCCTTTGGCGCGCACTAATACCGGATTACGACCGGGAAAATCTTCCTCCAACGTATTTAAGTGTTAATATTATGAAGGTGGTTAAATTAGTTAGAAATGTAGACAGTACAATCTGTTACCTTATTCGAGCGAAATTGTTCTGTGGAAAGCGAATGCTTTATCTTTGTCATTTTAACGCGTTTCGGTAGGCACAGGTGAAATGTATTAAAAGCTACTTACACTCCCAATTTTATTCATTTTTTACGACCATTAAATATACAATTATTATCTATTTCGTGTTATCAAATCAAATTACTTTGTTAATTGAGATACATCTACTTAGCCTACCTAAATTAATAACGGCCAAATATGATAAAAAACTCAATTCTTGAGCTTTTTTTATAAAACACTTAAAAATGCAGCTTTTTCAGTTACGGCGTTCGCTCTCAAACTGGAACATATGGCTCTACATAGATATCTATGTATGTAATATATATGTGAAGATATCCACTCTGAAAGTAGGTATATGGACCTCCGTAATATGAAGACGTCTTGACAGATAATTTTTCACAAGAATTATAAGTCAGACAATTGCTCAACCCAATGGGCATCCAGTCCTGCATTTTTAGATTTTTCAATTCAGACAGATGAGACATCGAATCCGCAATCCCTAGGCGTGCACGCTATCATTTACGCTAACCGGGGAGACATAATTATACATAACTTACATAATTATTGTAATTAAATAAATATTAGTAGTTTGTATAATTATTTTATGATATTTTAAAGAAATTAATCTACTTTTTACGTCTATTTGATTGATTATATCAAATAACTATCATAAAATACGAACGCACAAGTAATTTTCATGTATTATATATTTTTTATTTAAACCAGCTGAAACTTTATAAAAGGTTTATTTCGGGTAAATAGTTGATATAATTTGACAGAATTGCATAATTAGAAAGTAAATAATTTACAATTTCATTTTAATCCTCATTTTACATTTGCTTAAAAATTTAAAAACTTGCATACATTCAGCAATTCGTACACACCGTAACAAAACTTTTATTGTAAGAGGCAATTGAAACGTAAGTCTGAATGAACTTTTAATAAGCCCAATTTTTGAGTGTCGTTAAGATTACACTGCTAAACAATGTGATTGATATCATCATTTTCCGTTCCATATTTATTTACACACTGGATTACCCCAACACTCGTACCATAATACAAAAAAGCTCTTTAGACGTTTAATTGAAGCTTTTGATTAAATGTGCATAAACTGATAATAAAGTAGGTGTTTATAAATAAATTTATCTTTGCCTTTCGTATTTATTGGTAAAAATTGCGAGCAAAATTCCGAATAAATCGACAGAAATTCACGATTGAAATGATTTATTTGCATTAGTTTCACGTTTACCCCATACGAATGGATGACGCAAAATAGCCAACTTTTGAAAATTCGCGCTGTCAAAAAAGGCACGCAAACTTGATTCGAGCAGTACTTGCATATTCAAAAAGAAAAAAAACATATCCGTTTACACGAATGATAACGTTGAGAAAGTTTGGATTTTGCATGTTAAAAAACGAAAAATATTACTTCACATACTTGTATCTTGTGGATACCTGTATAATTTACATATCGATTAGATACTTGTATAGTTTATCGTGCTCCCTACACCACTTAAAAAGTCCAATAGTTATTAGGGCACACAAAGTGACATAACGAACGTAAATCGTAAGTAGTGTAAAACAAGCAGCCTCGTTAGTGTATACTAAATGTACCGTGAATTGTATTTTAATTTAACGATGTTGATCGAACTTCATCATTGTTCAATTTTGATGAAAACAAATTTTCTTGCAGATCAGCTAACGTTTTATGGGTATTTTATTTTTAATAATGAACATTCCATATATGACTATTTTGGCAAGATAATGTAAAACATACAGGACTAGATGCCCATTGGGTTGAGTAATCGTCTGAAAAACAATTCTCGTGAATAATAAATAATCCGTCAATATGTATCGTTATATTGCAGATAGCCACATACTCTACTTTTTGATGGGATATTTTTACACTATGTTGATCCATATGTTCCACTTTTGGGGCGAACGTGGTATATAAATATAAATAAAATTCACTGCTATCTAACTATAAGTTTTACAATGCTACCTCTTGATATAATTTCATAAAGTTACTTTCATTAACAGCTAACAATTTTAATATTTGTATTTTTGTAGCTTAGTAGAGAGCGGAGCCGCTCAGGACTTACAAAGGATGTCATAAAGTCTTGAATTCAAGCTTCTTGTTTGCAATACAAATTAATATGTTTTCAATGTTTAGTTATATATAAATATGATGTTTTGAATGATTGACTATCAATAAGTTCTTTGTAACGCAATATGGCATATTTACAAAAAAATCTTATAATCTATTTAAGGTTCTTATTTCAACGGTGAAAAGTTTAAATGACGGAACCCTCAGTTTTTTCAAAATAGCTTACTTAATTAGTATTGAAATTTAGCTTTTAAATTTGAAAACGATGAAATTTTAGACCAAGAAAAAGGGCTTCCACCGAATAAATTTTATTGATTTATCTTAAATAAATTATTAAATTAATATTACATTAAATAAATAAACCGTCAGATATAGTATTCATACACTTTAAGGTTGTATATATTGATATTTGGACTTGGCTCAAAATCATTAAATAAACGTTTTTTGTGCCTCCTGTAAAATTTGTTGTATGTGGGTTATGTCCTTTATCCTTTATACAGTCATTGATGATAAAAATATTGTTTCCATTATTAGTGAAAATAGTGAATAGTCACCATACTATTCTTTTTATCTTTTAGTTTATGTGTTATATAAAATATTTAACAATAAATAATAATTCTAGGTGTTAAACAATAAATGATAAAGTTGGTGTGAGAATAACCGAGCCAGTGGAGATGTGTAAACACCCGCGCTATTTTACGCGGCTGGAACTGCCAAATAGAGATAATGGAATTTCACTGAATATCCCATTGAAAAGAGCTTCCACTCATATTTCTCGCGCTGTAAGCTTTCAAACCGGAAAGCTCGACTCGCAGCCTTTTGAAAATCATTTTAGTCTCTCATTAATTTCACATGTCCGCGGTTACTTCCAAACAGTAAGTGCAAACACCCTTATCGGATAAATACTAACGTGAATTAGTATAACAGTATTTTCGCTAATTCATGTTTAGCGCTTTATATTGTGAAGGGGAGAGCAAACCTAATTACGCAACTTCCTCTGGATCGTATGCAATGTCGTATGTTCAGCGAATTTGGTGTCAATGTCGCTCACTAATTATACAAGAAAATATACACGTTATTTTATAAGGAAATTAACGCTACGAGGGCGTATGTTGATAAATGCATATTAATAATTTCCTGCTCGAATAATATTTATTAAATTTAAATTCACAAGAAAATTTATACAAGTCATTTTTTAGCTGTACTTATCCACTAATATAAGTAACGTTGAGATAAGTTTAGACTTGAATTTGAACTATTTATCTACATATATAATTAATTATCTTTCGTATAAGATATATTATATTAAACTATCATCTTTCGTAGCTGAATGAATAAGAACTATGTGACAATATTAATCGTTTGCAACCTGTTAGTGTTTATTATATTTTATTAGTTCTTGCTCAATGCCAAATCAGAAAATATTCTTAAGATTTCCTCAATTATTACAAGACTATATTTTTTATTTATTGTGTATGGTTTTAATGGTAAACTAATTTGATAAATCTTAGAACTTAGGAGCTTTAAATTTTCAAATATTAAGCTTTGCTGAAGGTACTAAATCCATTTTTAGTAAGAATCATTTTAATTTATATCATATTTATTTATAATATAACATCGGCATTAAAGCTTAGTTTCAAGTTCTACGAATTCATTAATAAGCATTGTAAATAAGTTTTTATTTTGATTCATTACATGATATATACGATGAGTTGGGAATCTAATTAGTTATGAATAATAATATTGTCAGTCTATCATCAACTTATTATGTTTCACGTGCCACAATAGCCCCACGTGTCTTGAAATAAAAGTGGTCCATATAATTATAATAAACTAGAGAAATCTTTTACATTGTTAATAATTAATAATGATTTTCTAAACGAGCCTTTAATATTATAATTCCTTCAATATCAAATCAGATTTTTGTCTGATTTCAATTATTTTTTTGGAAAAAAAACACATAAGATGTCAAACTAATTTGCAAAATTTTATGATGGTATCGATTATATAATATTTTATCAATTACTTTTATTATAATGTTTGCTATAAAATTTTACGACTACAGTTAATTGGAATCTATTAACGTTATATTTCATTTAAAATATTGTATAGTAAATAAAAAAAAAACCAAAAGGCAAAGGCAAATCAGTTTTAAATATATTTTTTGATCAGTAATTAATACAAAAATTAAATATAACAATATGATGTTAAACAACTCAACTGTGCAATAATTAAGGTTGACAGTGTCATAAAACTGGTTGGTCATTCAGAGTTGGTTTCTAGGAAGGATAATTTTTTAGCTTTTTAAAAAATTGCAAAATCTTACAGTGAACGAGAAGGTCTCTTCTTGACAAGGCTAGATATTAACTGGGTATAATTAGTTAGAATAGGAATCACGCACACTCTAGTGCACGCCAACCTAGGTCTTGGAAAACTGCTCTTGGGACACTTCTGACACTCATGAAAATCGTCTCACGTTCGTTACGCCACGGTATACGCCTGCATATTGGGTGTGGAGACGTGGCGGGTGGTGGAGGGGAAAGTATTATAAAACATCACATGTACCCTGCGATGTGGTATCTTGAAGACCGTATGTTAAATCATATCAAGTTGTTAATCTATCAAGTATAATAATTGAAGAAAAATACAGTTAGTGATTTAATGACACTAAATTCAAGTAAAAATAGTCTATTGATTAACGTATTTAAAATCACAAGACTGGAATAATCTATATTTGGAATGGATATAAAAATATGTCAAGTACGTTGTATTTGATGTTATAAAAATACATAGAATTGAAAATAAACATTCTTTGTGTGATTGCTGATTCTTTATTGAAAATCATTCATACACATTTAGGCATCGAATATTTGATAACAATTTATGTAAATTTATTCCATCTGCCGTCTTAAGATTTCAAAAGTATCTGAAATTTGAATTTCCAGTATTGTTTTATTTATTGTTGAGAAAATTTTGACGAGGTTTGTTATTGTATAATCAAAACACGTCAATAACGACGGAGGAAATGAGATTTTGGTTCGTTATATTTAAATGGATTGTTATTCATTAGATATTCCTGAAAGCATTACTGAATTAAGAGGTATAATATGATCACACAACCAGGGGAGCTTTTTCCTACCCTCATATATATTGTACTCTCATGACAGTTACAAACTGGGTGCAAAGCTTCGTTTTTGTTTTTGTGCCTATTTTTTTTAAATTTAGTACATTAGCTTATAAGATACATAAATTTAATTAATAACAATAATTATATCAACTGCAAAAAGAAAAATGACACAACCTAAGCAGTACAAATTTTACAGGACGAACAAAAAAGTTCATTGAAAGTGTTTTCAGCCAAATAAAAATACCAATTTATATTAATCAAATTATCTATCCGCGACCAAAAGATGAGTGTGTCTTTCAATACTAGAGGTTACGTTTTAAAATTCCACAGTTGTTTAATTAGAAAAAAAGTACATAGAGGACACAATGGATTGAACATTTTTTATATTGATTAGAATTATATATTTAATTTTTGGACAGGGTAAAAATAAATTGATGTTTTATAATTGCTTAGTATAAACAAATGGATTTTATTTGATATCGACTGTGAAAAAGAAAAAGGACATAACCCTCAATGAACATTATATTAATATTAAATATATACAACCTTAAAGTACACGAAGACTAAAAGTGGTATTTTATTCACCTAATTTGCTATTAACACGTTCGCTGCTAAAGACGCCCCTGGGGCGTCAATAGATTCTTTATAGAGACCCTGATGACGCCTTTGGCGCGTCATTCGATTCTCTTTGTTTGTATGGT
>JAGVSQ010006410.1:0-16418 GCA_022683975.1 Rhyacophila evoluta
GGCGGATATCTTCGTCATGTGCACTGTGTTACGCACTATGCCTCGCGGATATATATGTCATGAGCACTAAAGAGGTAGACAGTGCTAATGAACCCCAAATAATATAATATAAAATAGTGTTCTTTATAGCCGCATGCTTAGTTTTTGAAACTTACAATTACACCGATTTCTATTAAGATATCCTTGTTGTATACACACATGACTTTCTGTAGAAATTACAAAAATCCAGTATCTATTAGGAAAACATTTATTTCAGTAAGGTTTTATTTTTTTACTAACACGAATTTAGAATTAAGTTTATAATTTTAATCTATTCATAAAAATGCAGCTTCTTACATTTGTAAATTCAAAATTGGGTGCAATATTAATATCTTCATGTGAATAAAAAAATATATACATTGGGCCGCTAGCGCGAGACTGTCTGCTATAAATGTTTCTTGTAGAATCCTCATTTATATGAAATAAGTGATTTTACAGTCTCTAGGACTCTAGTATTGCATTCCAATTAACGACTGATGAGTTATATTTACTGTATGATTAATGATATGATTTTAATGATCTGATAGAATAAAAAGGTACCCTTGAAATTAGAAATTGATATCGGACTTCAAATCATGTAAAATGCAACCATTCTTACTATCACTCAAATATACTTATTGTATTGTAAATGTATATATTACATATTGGGAACACAAAACATCACATAAATTTTAAAATCTAATATCAAAAGACATTTTATTATGCATGTATTGAAAATAGTAAAGATCAGGGTTGCTCATTCGAATTTTAGAAATATTAATTATATTCGCAATAGAATACTTTATTTTTTTTCTGTTTAGGTATCTCTTTAAAAATATTTTGTAAGATTTTGGGATCGCAAAAAAGTTCTCTTTTTAATTTGCAATTTATTTTAAAATTCAGTTTGTAGCACTAACTAATTCTAATATGTAACATAAACGTGTGTCATCAATTTTGACGTGTAAATTGTTATTTATGATATCAAAAATATTAGTCGATTTTAGTACAATGTTTTAAATAGCGACGTAACCTAACCCAACCTTTGCAGTTAAATAATTATATCCATAAGTTGGTTAACTGTATTTTTGATGCTTTCATTTGAAAATTCAACATTCTCCTTGGAAGCAGTGCATTTGCGTAGATGTAAGTTACAATATAATTTTACCTATTTCATAGTGATTTTAAGGTGCTAAGCTTTTGCTTTAAAAATTTACATACTAAGTCAATTTAGCGAGTATTGCACTAACAATTAAATTATTCAATAATTGAAGGTTTATCAAGCAGAGTACAAATAAATAAATTTTGAATTTTTTTATTATTATTTTTGGATTTTATAAATATTAAAACAATCAATAAAAATATTGTTTTAACAAAATGTCAAAAATACAAATAAGTCGAACAACCTAACATTTCTGAAAAAATTTTAACTTCAAGAAATTAGTAAAAAATAATTTTGACTTTTTCCATAATTTCATTGAAAGGATAATTATGTTTTTATAAGTTTTCCAAATGACCATAGATGATCTTTTAGCTATTATTCAAAACATTGTTAGGCCAAATACAGTTTTAGCCCTCATCTGACAAAACCTATCAATCAATCATAACTTATCGGCACTTTTGTAATAGTATGAACTATGCAGGGAAGTGGAAATAATTTGGACATAATATATTATACTTAATAAGTGGAGTACTTTTTTAATTCATATACAAAGCACATCGTTCTGCACTCGATATGTTTGCTGTTTATTATCCTTCTACAAAATATAATGCCTCCTTCACGAAATAAGAAATTATATCTCTACAAAACAAAAAAAAAAAAAATGGCTATCTTTATTAAAAAGATTTTTGAAGAGCTTTTAACATTAGATAAAAAAATTTCTATTGCATTATTAGTAGAAAAATGTGTGTCTTAAAACTGAATGCTTTTAAAAACGGTTGGGAGAATATTATTTTTCTAACCAGGTGTATGTAAGATAAAATGACACTTGTGCCATATTCAATAGACAAAAATATAATCATCATGTTATAAGAACTAGTACTCTCTTCAATCAGGACATTTAGATTTTTTTATATCATATTAAACACCTTGCTCTATTCACCAATCTTAAAAAATCAAATCGGCTTATAAATTTACTGTTTAATAATCAAAAATACTATTGTAGGCTTTTGCAGTACTGTAATATGATTTGCCTTCATCAGTTTAATTATCCTTGATAAAAAATATGTATCGAAATATTCCTTTTGTAAATATAGAAGAGTTATGTTTATTGTTAAAAAAAATATTATTTAAATTCCATTATGTTTCTACAATATCTATATTGGCAGTGTAAATAAAAAATATTTCTAATATATCTGAAGGATCTTGTGTTAGAAACTATCATACAAAAAATGTAACCATTTAGTAATAAATAAATATAAAATTATTTTACAATACTTTATTTTTATTCAGTATTCTTCTTAGTGTCCCATCCATTAGCAGATGTTGCTATTTCAAAAGAAAGTATGATTTTTTTTACTTCACTCCAAAAGTTGAGCATATGGATTTATTTATACAGTGCAAAGATGTCCACTCCAAAATTGAAGTATACAGTTCTCCACAATGTAAATACATTGTCTTGACAGATTATTTTTCACAAGAATGGCTTGTCAGACAATTGCTCAACTCAATGAACATCCAGTCCTGCATTTTCGGATTATTTTTAAAATATGACAAATGTGGGAATCGAGCCCGCATTCCCCTTGTGACATTGTGTTTACAGTAAGAATAAATGCAATGGTTTACTTGTCGCAACTTCAAATCTCAAAGCAGCACCTGACCCTTTAATGCTTTATTTTTACAGAGGTCTGTACTTCAAGTGAAAAAGGTGATTTACTTTTATTATTTATGTTTCGCACAACCATATCACTGCTACAACGCTGATAATAAATATTTGATACCTACCATCCAAACAATATTATATGGGAGAAAGTATGGTAAAAGTAGTCTTAAAACAGTCATATCCAAATTCCATCTCTTGATACGTACATACCTGATATTGAATTAGTTGACTTCTGTGTTATAATGAATATGGATACAGAAATGGTATTCAAACTCTTACATTATTTGGCATCTGTTTTCAAAGAGGTAACAAATAAAAAAAAAACAAAATTTTACTACTTCTCTTACAATTTTATTTATTTTATAATAATTTACAAAGTGGAATAAATTGGTCTCAATAAAATCCATGAGATTTAAAACATATTTATTACACAAACACTCCATAACTTAAAACTGAAATACAAGCTTAAGCTGAAATGTATTGAGCTGCCATCTTCAAAATATGTATTAAAGTTCAATTTAACTTTGACTTGATAAATTAGATGTCACTCTGCTCATTTGATGTAAGTTGTTTAAATCTCGTAATGCTTGTGTAAGTAAATACTTCATGTGAATTATTTATTATCAATTAGGTTAGGTATTAAGTTAACCAATAAACCTTAGTGGGTACTCGCACAATTTAGATTTGACACTAAAAGACTAAGGTACAGAGGCTTTTTAATTTTTATTTTACTGACTGGAGCTGCTCTAATGATTTTGCTCGCTCACAAAACACTGAACAGTAATTTCTAGGAACAAAACAATTTTTTACATTCTTAAATACATACTATATGTACACTAACAATATTATTGAGATATATACAAATTTATAGAATCAATTCACAATCTCTTTCAATAATTCAATAAATAAAGTTGAAACAATAAAATAATAAATAATATATACTACCTATATAACATTGTAACAAAAAATTAATTCATAATATTTACATTTTTCAGGCCTATATTTAAGAAAAATATACTTATATATACAGATTAACAACAGGCTTGTATCTCAATTCTCAGTTAAAACATACAGCAAACTTTTATTGATTGAGTTATAATTTATTTGGTAGATTCCCATTTAATAAAACACAATAAAAAAAAAGTTGCAATATATTTTTTACGAAAATTATTTTAAGTTTTTTTGGTTTACTATCAATCATACAACCGAAATAATTATCGACAAATTAAACTGTAGAATTATAATTAAATATAATTGAATGATTTTGAAAGGACTGTTTTCAAAGTAAGAATGAAAGAAAATATTTAAATTAATTTCATCAGCAGTGCCAGAAACATCGTTTGATAGATGATAATGTAGAATTATTCAGTACTGGAAGGTGCGTTTTCCGGTAAACACCATTAATATCGTAAACTTCCTCTTTGAAAATATATTATTTAAACATAATGTATTTTTTTAAATCAACTACTGGCCGAAAGTTATTAATTTTATAGTTATTTTTACCTGTAGAAGTAATTAAGGATTTATAAAGAAAATAAATAAGTTTAACAATGGAACCTTTGATCACTTTTTTCGTCTTTTGAAAAGAGTGTTTTTATTTTTCAAAAACCTGGAGATGAATTGTCACATAAAAAGGAATTTAATAAATGATTGTTAGTTTTAATTATTACTGATCGTTATTATTAAGCTGTGCAATGTATAATTTATATTATAATCAATTGTAAACAGAACAAATTGAAATAAATGTAACATGGAATAATCAAAAAACTGAGAATATTTCGATTTTAAAAACGAACGAAACCAATCACATCACATGACCGAACAATAATTACTTAATATGTAATAGGTACTTAATAAACTTATAAATATATAGTATCCTATATTACAGCATAGTAACAACATTATAAATATTTTATAATACAAGATAGTAAAAAATAACAGCCCGACTTCAAGATAAACCGTTTGAGATTTAGACACAAGTAAATAAAAATGTGTTATAAATACAGTGAATGTTAATTAATTTGTAACACAAATGAAGCAGCGCAGCTTTATTTTTTTATTTCAACAATACAGTGGATGACAATATTGCAAGTTTGTTGCGGCAATAATTACTGCGTTTAATGCAATGTTTTGGCACGAACGGATCAAATGCGCCATGGCGAAATCCACTTCTCTGACAAGTGTAATCTACGTTTATTTCTCTATGAGCTCTCGAAGAGCACGGTGACACTCTGGAGGCTAATAATAATACAACTTTCACAGATTTTCTTTGTTCGTATTTTTACACGTTCACTGTTAAATCATAAAAGCGAGATATCTTCCCGCGTTCTTTGATTTTCACTAGACAGTTTTCTTTTTTATTTTTCGACCGACCCGTCCGTTCAGTCTGCTCAGAGATTTCTGACATTTTTGCTGCACTTAATGTTTTGTGAGATGGAATACTGTTATTGTAGATTTATTTACAATAGCTGAGTATTTTTCACATAAATAACATGTCGATAAAATCATATAACTGATCCGCATACAGTCTGTTATCACTTTTAAATTTGTTGTTTGGTATTAGGCGGAGGAAAATGATTACTCGCGAGCAGACTGTCCGCGGATCACCAAAGCGAGGGAGGTGAAGAGGAGGGCGTCACGGCGACGGAGAACGGTCACGAAACGTCGGCGAGCCTCTGGCGATGATCCCGCGATCTGAAGAAACCTCGTTCCGTTTTACACTCCCTGATGGTGACCGTCTCCAGGTTTACCGTAACGTCGGTGATAAAGATCTGACTTGCGAGACCGCTGCGCGCTAGCCAGAAGGCCGCGGGTCGACGAATAGGGATGGGAGGAAGAGGTCGCGGAGGAGCCGGCGGAACAACTGTTTCGGAGATTTGGGGCGCGACAGCGACTGCAGAAGGGGCTGTGGTCGGAGGCACCGCGGGTTGCAGCGTGGGCGGAGGGTCAGCGGGGGTGGAGGACTGCGGTCGTGACGCCGGCGTCTGCGTTTCAGTCTCGGGGGAATGCGGCGGACGACGCCCGGGGGCACCAGAACGGGGGGCAGCACCTCCGGGGGGACAATCTGCTCCGCCGCGGGCACCGCCTGACGGCGAAGGATTGACGGTGGGCAACATCGGCGTCGAGTGATTACTCAACTTTGACGTAATCGGAGATTCTATTTCGATCTTGAGAACAGGAACGTGGGGCGTACCATTCGTTTGCGTAGCTCCGTTGGAGACGCTGACAGGCGTCTGCGGCAGATGATGTCTACCGTTTATTTTAGGAGGGTAGTTATTGTTGAGGGGCGGGGGCGTGGACAGGCGAGGTATTTTGGGAGCCGGACTAGTGGGGCTGGTGGTGATGGTGACTCCGATCTTGCCTGACTCCTTGGAGAGCACTTCCGCTTTGCGCTTCGTGCCGATCGGTAGAATGGGCCTGTCTTCCGATGAAGAACTGGAGGGGGAGGGCGGTGACCTCCTCCTCGGTCCACGTCTAGGACCTCCGGAGTTTGCCCCCGCTCCATCACTGCGCGTGCTATGCTCGAAACTATGGATGAGGCGAGCATCCAGGATGTTCTCCTCCGGCTCCCAAGTGTTGTGCTTAGGACTCCAACCTTTCCATTTCACGAAGTACTCTACTTTATTCTGAAAAAAAAAAAGAAAAAATGGTTAGAACGATAAAAAAAGTTATAGTGAAGATTCATAATAAAACTCGATACTATAATAATTAAATTAAGAAGAAAGATCTCTCAACACATAACATATTATATTATATCTCATTAGTAAACTTATTACTGTTTGCGCTATGCATGCAAATAATTCTATGATTTAATTATTTAACACATTCTCTACAATATACAGAATGTTATTATGTTCAATTAAAAAAATCGTAACTTTAGATCTCCCAACATAAATCTTCCATCCCATTAGCGGAACATAGTTTGGGAAACCCTGCCTAAATAAATTGTCGTAAAATCTATTTAACAGAGAGACGTCTTAACGTATTTAACGTCTTTTGCCAGTAATACGACGATAGAATCATTTAGCTACCTACCATGCGGTGGCAAGCTTAATTCCAAATTTATTCGTCAGACGATTTATATTTTTAACGCATCTACAAGTTATTAAATCATTTTTTTAAACATATATTTCAACTGTGTGACCCCTTATCTAATGGATAAATCTTCTCTACAGGCGTTAAAACCACCTTACAAGTTCATACAGGTCCATCCGTCCACGATCCGAATTAAACACTCTCAATAATAAACACTAAATTATATTACGTTGGAAACACTCGTAATGTTAATTTATAAGCACGTATTATTTCCACAGTGACTTGAAAATTGAATTTCATATTTCTATAATATTATTTTAATCAAAATGAATGAATGAGAGTACTTGGAAGAATTTATTATGAGAGGCTATCTGGTTCGCGAATCGCGGACCAACATAGCAATCAGTGATAACTTCGCTATTGATACAGCGATAAAACTGAAGATAAGATTATTTGTGTACATATATAAAAGCACCGCTGTTATGTATCTACTTACGATAATAGATATATCTATTTACCGAATGCATAAAACTTCAGTTAGGTATGCAGTTACTGATTTGTTTATATATGATTAACTATCTATATATGCATGCATATATGAAGCATATAAATATCCACAATATAATATTAATTTTGACATAAAGATTTTCTCGATATTGTCGACAAATACATCAACTCATTGGCAATCTATATCATATCCATAACATAATATATAATATAGATTTCAAGCCACAAGTTCAATGTTCAAGCGAAAGGGTCTACGAACCACACAGCACAGCAATACTTGTAAATATATAACACAAATTATTTATTGGTTACAAGGTGTTTGGTAAACTTCATTAGGAAAAAAGTATCTAAACGATTATATCGAATTCTAATTTGTATGATTTATATTTTTTTAAATAATCATATAAATCATCTAACACTATTTATGTAATCGCATAATTTTAGGCATATACTCATACCATTGTGTGGCGAACGTGAGGTTTAATGCAAGAATCGGAAGTGTCCCAGAAAGAACATCTCAAGACTTCTTTCCGAGTTCACTAGATCTTGAGTATGATGAGAACAATTAAAATACTATAAATACGATTGTTTAGCTTTGCAATTCATCCAGATCCTAGATATGATATATATACACAATACAAAGTTATACCCGATCTACAGTTTCAAACCAAAAAACTAAATTTGGACACTAATTTTACATTTTCAGCTTGAATCCTTTTGACAGAATGTGTATATTAACGAATAAGTTATTTTGAAAAATTGAGGGTTACGTCCTTCTTTCTTTCCAGTCAATATAATAAAATGTATTTTTTAGGTGGAGAGCGATTGAATATATAAAAATATAGCTACTATTTCTAATAAAACTATCATTTTTTTAATGCCAGTTTTATTTGATGATTCAATTAAAGTTAAAAATGTACCTACATAGCATTCAAAATTAGTAAATTATCTAAAGACAGTGATGTATGAAGTCTCCAAATTTATAAAATAGCGGGTCATCATAAGTAGCACGTATAATTTAAAAAATGAAAAAACCTAATATGTTATCTAAAATCACGGAATATATAAATAAATATAAGCGTATTTTATAAGATTTTCTTGTCTTGTAATTAATTAGTGAGATATTAGACGAGAGCACAGATCCAACATAACTATGTAGACGCAGGTACTAAATCAAGGCTTCGTTAATATGTCACAATCATATGGCCTACCTGTATGTAATTCTATAATATAAGCAGAAATTGTATCATATTTTTACCGTAGTAAATACGCACCGCACGAGACAAAATCTACTTCAAAATGGGGAAAAAATAGTATTGGGGAGACAATATTTATGCCAGGGTTAGTCAAGTTACTGCCCTCAGTATAAATGAGCATTTTTCAACATACAACTTAAAACTCCAGGACATAAATAAAGTCATCTATGACATAATATAATATTTGTTCTCAAATTTGAGAATACATATTAAATTACATTCGAGAATACATATTTGAATTCGCAATGGGATTGGCTGACAACTTAATCATGAAAAATAATCCGTCAAAATAAGTCGTCATAGTGGAAATGCATACAGGTAAAATGTTTTATACCGTAGTAATAATATTTCCAGTATAATTATAATGTATGAGTTTTTGCTGTCCCGAACAAAAGTGCATACAATTAATATGTTTCCTATATTCGGTATAACGAAACAAAAGGGGTGGTCCCACAAGTTTCATTATAACGGGATTCGACATAGCATCTTCCAAAGTTAAAACGTCTAAAAAAATCAGTTTTTTGTGATCGTGGAATCGAACTTCGTAACTTCAATAGAATTCGCAAGATTTTCATTATATCTGGGTCCAAGAAACAGCCGCAATCAAACTTGTAAATAAATATAGTCCGTTGCGATATCTCCATATTGTGGATGTATTTTTTTATACGGTATAGCGCACTTCCTAGTATTTTTAGTGAGCACAAATGGTAAAATGAGTCAACCGTTCGTACTTAACAGATACACAAATTTTGGTAAATAGCGAATAATAAACTTTAGCATACATTTAAATTTGTTATTAATTAACATTTGCCAGCATAAAATTGCGAACCTCCCAACTTTTATACTGATTGCGATTTTTCATTCTAACGTAAATAAAGATGTTGATAATAATCGTAAGATCGAAAGATATGCCAAAAATATTGTCTCGTTAGTAAAATGCCGAATGTTAGATACGTAATTTTAACTGATTAAATCAAATTCCAAATAATTACGACTCACAATATTTAAAGTAAATATTGAAATATTGTGGTTGTGAATTGTAGACCCCTTCCTGTGAAGCAGAATGAACTGTTTCGTGGCCCGTTCTTACGCAGCTGTCGCCCAATATTTTTATACTAGACTAAAAACATAAGTGTTCCCTCGTTTTCTATAAATCATAAACTTACCGATGTGACTCTTTGTAATTAAATGTAAATTATTTAATTCCCTTTCGCATGTCATCATTTATATTTATGAAATTGGATGGAACTAAACAATTAATATAATATCTATATTAAGTTTGATGTATTTTTTCTAAATGTGCCTGGATTAAATTAATTATGTTATCAAACGGAGGATTAAATACATAAAATAAAGATAAATAAAAAATATGTAAAATAAAAGTGGACACAGAAAAAAACCAATTGAGAACACTATACATCTACCGTTAGTATGAAATAGTCGTTCAGCAATACCCTATAAATAGACACTGGAAAACTAGTTTTTTTTTGCTTTCGCATGGTGTCTGCCACAATTCCAGATTTAACTAGCGGGCTACTTTTCTGAGAGTTACAACAAATGAACCACACCCATCGCAACAATAACTGCAGCATAGTTTATAGGGATTTTTAAATGCGCGTGTTCAACATATTACACGATATAATATAATTGATATGGTCCAAGTTACAACTCCCAGCCAGTGCCACGCCGTGGATAGGAGGCACTCTTGTACAAAAAGTTTTTTGAATCATCTGTTTACACATTTTCACTAAATTGTGAACTGCAAATTTCTAACGTTCTAGCCCTTTCTAAGTATTTTATATACCGAACCATCATATATTTTATAGCATAATTGTTTTAATTATACAAATATTATTGCACGTAGAAAGCGCTAATGAATTTATTTCATTTGTCTTATAAAAAGGCATCCATTATATTCAAGCGGCTTTCAGCAGCACACAATCTGGACATTGAGGTGCGGCTCTGCTCCCACTTGCATGGAAAATACTCGCCTTGTGTGATGGCAGAGCTGTATTTTTATCCTGACTTTTACACCGCCATATCCTCGATTACTTACTAGACCTTCGCCTACATTCTCCCTGACTTGACTCATTTTTAAATACAGTCACCCGTCGATACTCATACAAAATTAAGTTCGCAATGAAATATAGTGTTACCGCATTTATATTTGTAACGAAAACGGATCCGCTACCAATTGTTATATTGCATTCTTTATACACTTTTATTGTAACGACTAGGCATCGGCAACGATTTGAACTCTTCCCGACGATGTTTTTCAAGACAACGAACATGCGGAGGAGGCAGTACACTAAAAATGATTTCAAACCATATTCTAAGCTCAGCAAGATTTTACCTTCTTCTGTAATATAAATTTCAGTAAAAAATATTTTCTGTGCAATTCGCTATTATATTATATAGTACAAAAACATGACAGGGCGAAGAAAGGATCAGAAAAGGCTTTATGTACATATAACAATAGTCATACACAGAAATGACGACAATGTGATTGGAATATCTAAAAAAAATACGATGTTACATTATTTGGCCATTCCACACTTCCACATGAACAGATTTTTTACATTGGGGAGATTCCATGTGATCTGTTTGGTAGCATACGGTTGTCTGTCGATTAGATACGATCTCTCTTATGTATATGGCTGGGAAGCCAGCATAACTATTTAAAGCCGCATATCTACTTTCACATGTGGCAAAGGGTACGAAGTTGCGAATCCTGTAATATATAACACATTCAAATACGACACCGTGAACTGAATCGATGTCGTCATATTATAATAAAAAGACTCAGAGCACCATGGGATAAGGAGCGGCTGAAGGCAATCCGTCCCCAGCCTATCTTCTCCTCATAAATTAATATTAAACCATCTCGTAGTAACAGGAGGATAGAGCGCCGAAAGGATAAGTAATCCACCGCACCGAAACCGTCTGCTGAGGGGTGATAGAATCGCTGGAGATGAAATTCCACCGGAATTTATTCGACGGAGGGGAAGGGAACCGAAAAAGCGTGATAATTGCCTTCGCGCTGGGGGCAGCGCCGTGCGAGGCAAGGACGACAGGGCCGTAACAAGATTTTCGGAATACATATTTTTAAAAATACATATAATGTACACTATTTTTTCAGTAGACAAATAATTTATAATATTATTCAATCTAATTATTACAATATTACGGCGTTAAAATTTATTAATTCCATGAGGAAGTTAATGACAAAAAATAATAAAAATACAAACTAAGGTTTGAATATCCACAAATAACACTTGCGCCTACTTATTTATCAAAATATACAAAAAAACTATATTTACCAATCATTTTTATTTTTTAATCATATATTCGCCCAAAGCACAAATATAGCTAAATTTATATAAAAGTAAAGGGAAAAAAATAATAGTATTCTTTCTACGTATTTCCAAGAAAATTTAACCGACAAATGTGCGTATATTTAATTTACCTCAACAATATCCCCATTTTATATTTTTTTTAAATGATGACCCGTTTAATGTTTAAATCGGAATGAAAGTCATTATATACGCAATTTTATCAACACTGAGCATATAAATATAATCCTCATTTGGTTTATCGAATAAAAAAGTTTGTATTATAAATTATGTTATAACGCTGCTGGGTGTCTGTCTGTAAGTATATGTGCATAGTTATTTAGTATACATGCTATAAATAAATGGTGTCAGCGACAATTCCTTATCCAATAGACAATTCAATTGAACCTAAAATTGGATTAAAATAATGGTTAATACCCAATGATTTGTTAAAAATAGTTCAAAATTTTATTTAATAATTAGTGAAAATCGCCCACATGTAATATTATTCGTTTTGTATAGTGTCACAGTTATATCATATACGTATACATGAATTCAAATGAAGGCAAATATCGCCTAAAATATTAACCGTGCCTAGTTATAGCTACGGTATTTTTTGGTGATTGGTAAGCGTTCGCGCTTTGCCAGCTGGATTCGGAGACTTCAAAGTCTTGTAGGTGTATAAGAAATATTAAATTTTTCAATAATGCAGAACGGAACGCTCAACCGATTGAATGATTGACAAATGAAAAATTCTATTAAGGAGAGCCTTAACATTATGTAAATGTCACGCAGATATGGTGTATTTATCATTTAGCCAAATATGTAACTCCGCGTTATTATATTCACAAGAAAATTCAACGAGTGAATTTCATTCAGAATTTGAAAATCGATGTTTGAAATATCATATTTAAAATAAATTCAGAATTATTATGCAAACGTTGCAAATTTGAGTTCCATCAAATCAATTTCCAATAATCAGCCCGAGTCTTATGTTTAGAATGTTGTAAATAATTACGCCAAACCTTGATTCGCTTCTGTAGGTCACCCCTTTCCCCTGCCCGAATAGTCCCGCGAGGGTGTCGGAGACGCCTTCTACACCTCGCAGATTGCGGGGAACGGAGGAAGAGGGGACTGGGAACTCGGTGCGCACGCGCTTGTAAATTTTGTAGCGGAAAAGGAGGCGGGGGCGGGGGTGGATGCAGGGAATCACACAAACTCGCACTGTCAGCATCAAAAGCAACAATCTGAGGGCTGGCTTCGAGAGTGACTCGAGAATTTGAATGAACGTGCTTTTTTTCTCTCACTTCCCGTGTTTCAAGATATCATCTGATACAGCTACCTCATACGAATGAGCATACAGAAACCAAGAGCAAATACGTGAAAACTCACGTGTAATAGATACCTGTGATCACTTATGAAGGCATTTTTTGCAAGATTAACTGGTGCTTTCCTGCCATCGAGGACCACTTATTCGCGAAACGAAGGAAACGAAGCATGTATAGTCCTCATCCTTCGGAGGACCTAACTAACCTATTAATGGCCAATATAAAATAATATTCTTTAAAATTTGGTTACCTTTTTTTTTTAGGAAGAAATACCTCTTCAACCTCCCTTATACCGGTTAAGAAGCCGTCCACTTTTTATTAGGTTAAATTCATGTTTGGTTATTGGCTGGGTGAATATATGACCGACGATAATAGCAAAACAGTGTTAAATTTGTTTTAAAAAATAATAAATGATTTATATCACGCATAAACGATAGTAATCGAAAAACTGCCTTTAAAATGGGCAACTTACTAAACGTGTAATTTTAAGAAGAACACCTTTGTACACATTTCCGTGCGGCTAAAAATATTCTATGCAAAAAAAATACGAATAATTTATAAATTATATTATATTTTCTACGGGGCACGTCCATACTATCAGCCCAAATAGTTTCTGGTGATGCGATGAAGAAGAAATTGAAGTTTCAGAAACATACGGAAGATCGGCCCAATTTACTTGGTTCCTTTTCTGCCTTTTCAAAAGTTTGATTTAATTATTCAACACGATAATTTGGAATGAATTCGATTCTAGCACTTTATTGATAAATGTTGAATCTGATGTTAATTACTTCGAAATTATTAAGAAGCAATATTATTCAGACCAGCATTACCACCAATGACCGGTTAATACATGTGCCAGAAGCATGCATTAACCCGTACTTTTAATATTTTCAATGTGATAGCCCCCAGTCATATAAAGCGACATCTGACAATAAGTAAACGACACGCATATTTTATGAAAAGAATTCACCATATCTCATACCTATATTAAAAGTGAAGTGCTCTCTCACCATGCCATTATCAACAAAACATACGATGTTCCGTATTTTCCGTTACTAATTGTTTCGATAAAAAGATAACAATGTGCATTCTCATACGTAGAACTTGTGCTTAAATATAGAGATCGAACATTCTCTACTAGAATCGCGCTATAGTGTCGCAAGACGGTTTTTAAAATAAGTAATCATTGGCAATTCGCTTAGTCCGCACGATATATGACCTATATACTAATTAAGGGATGTTATCCACAGGGAGAAATCACAGGATGCTAACTCAATCTGATAATTAATAAAATAAGAAACGGTGAGTATTTATCCAGGTGTTTTAAGCCCGACATTTGAATCCGCTTGAAAGATACAGAATTAAACCCACATACAAAATTAAAACCATTGTACATGCAATATTATCGTGTATTAGATCGAATAACATGTATGACCATCCAAATATAAAGTGTTCAATAAATCAATACGTATAATAGGTACACATATTATTAATAGATAATCGGCTGGCGGCAGACTAAAGTGAAAAAGAAAAAAGTCCGATAATTATGTGAAGATCTTTGAGAGATAGAAAGAAACCTGTTAACAATAAGCAACGGCAGAATAATGATGAATAGAAAAACACCGTGAATGCACAAAAGATGTAGTATTTTGAGAGAGGGAATAGGACGCCTGAGTGCAAAAAAAATATAGCTAAGAAATTGATTTTTTTATGATTTCTGTGGCATATAGGTAGATGACGAGGCATGATAATATTTCGTTTGTATTATGGTACCGGCAGTGGTGTGAAATATTATATTCATTCATAATAATGTAGGTGCAAACAATATGTGAACCTAGACAGAAGTGAAACTTTTGCAAATGGTTGGTAAATTTAATTTAATTTTGAGAAGCCATTGAGCCAACTGTGTTTTTGTCGTTGGTGAAATTCAACGAAATCGCGATAAATAGATACATCTCTCGTATTACGATTAGAAATATGGTGAATGGCGTTTCTCCGAGAAAAATCGTACATATTTCATACGATTGGTTGTACAATACATAACAAGATTTACTATATCAAGGATTTTAAGATTTAACAAAACAGAAAGCATTAAAGTTTTGGTGATTTTCTATTTCAAATGCCAAAATGTATACAATGTAAGCACTACATCCTGGTAAAACACGTAAGTCATACATAATTTTAAAAATATATTAATTCAAGTTATATTTTTTTACTCTCGCAGAAAGCGTAAGATCAATATTTTCAACGAGATTATCTCAGAATTTATTGCTTTCAATTATTAGTGTAATTCCGCTATGGCGGATACCGAAATTTCCAATATAACGAACGTATCATGGCGGACCGGAAAAAAATACTATTTTACATTCCTTTATAACGAAACAAAACGGGTGGTCCCACGAGTTTCGTTATAACGGGAATTGATACCAGCGATATATGTACCCATATTCATATAAAACGTTACATTGTATTAGCTCAGCGCCAAATATTCACCGAAAAACTTAATACATATATACATAGCTTTAAAATAATTGCGTTGCTAAAAACGATAGGAAAACCACCGCAATAAGAAATCCTACTTTATCAAAAGTTCCTGCTAAGTTCTGGTAAAGATCAACGCATAGAGGCGCATTTAGCATACGGAGAAAATATCATAAATGAGTTTTACATATTATTATAATGTTAAATTACACAGTACATGCCTTACGCAATCATGGTGTGTATAATATATTGACAACTTCTTTTAGTACAAGACAAAATAGAAATCATTAGTTTGCTCTCAATGTTTTTTCTACTAATTCAATGTGCTTTCTCGGTGAAATTTTAAGATTCAAGACCATTTATAGAGAATATAACATATGATTAGTTAATTTTGGAAATCGAAGTTTTTTAAAAACTTTTTTTAACGATAATTTCATATCATGGATGGATTTCAATTTTGAAAATAGTTACTGCCGCCTTGTATCATTTATTTAATTTTCTGGCTCATTGAATGTTGGGTGGATTTTTCAATTATTTTTTACTGAATTTAATAAATATTTTACATATTTGCACGTTTCCATTCAAATGTATGTTTAACAGGTTGTTTTATAATTGATTGAATATTTTATTTTTATAATTAAT
>JAGVSQ010006411.1:0-16417 GCA_022683975.1 Rhyacophila evoluta
AGAGTTATCAATAAGACCACGCACAAGTCGAAAAAAATGCGTCGCCAAATACATAGTACTGTGTCATCCTTCATTAACTCCACTGAATATATTCTGAATGCATATTTATTTAGACTTATAGAGACTAAGTAATTTATTAATTTTTTTATTGACATTTTAATACAATTAATATGTCTTCCTCTATTTATTTATTCGTGCTTCAAATGATTATTTATGCTGACTGTCGTAATTATTATATATTGATATTTCAATGATATTATCTGGTTTAATGACAATTCATTAGAAAAAAAAATGGATATAATATTTATGACGAGTAATCAATCTGAAAATGTCGTTTCATCCGTACATAATACAGATAATAAAATGGTAAACAAGTAGCTTGAAACAAATCGTGCTTGACTTTGAATGATTGACTAGCATTATTAAATAGCGCATGATGTTAATAATAAACTGATGCATTAAAATACCGCCACACCTTTTGCGTAAAATATTTACTTCTCATAGCTATTTAAGCCATCTTTAATGGGTTTTTCAATGGCATTTTCTTTATAAATAAAACATTTAGACCATAAAAAAACAATAGAATATAAAATATTTGTATTATGTCCAGTTTATTGCTTTGTTATTTATAAAGTTTAGCAATAATTGAGTAATACGCACATTACAAACAATTTATAGACCATGACTGCTGTGGTTTTATTGTAAATATTTAAAAGAAAGCTCTTAGCACAAAATGAGAGTATCTTTTACGGATTATCACACTACGCTCCATCTTCCAACTTACTTTATCAGGTATTCACAAAGTGTGTCTCAATAGATGCTATTACTGCCAACTTATCGTATGACTGTAAAAATTTATTCAAGAAATAAATATTTTTTCATCAACTGGCGCGTTGAAAGCTTATAAAGCTCAATTAATCTGTCCAGGAAAATTAGTTTTCCATATTTTCTTTTCAATATTTGTAGACCTTAATGAAATCTCCTAAAAACTTAGGAAACACATATATTCAAATAGAAAATATTAATATATTTTCATTTATCATATCTTTAAAATACTTGATAAACAATTTTATATTATAGCCGATTGGTGCTGGTTATGTATCAATAATATTATGACAAATCTCGATAGCTTAAATAACTATATAATAAATTTATCGTGTAAACGCCAAAAACGATCACATGACATACATTATATAATAATGTTTCGTTTTAATATTTCTGGCAATGAGACGAGTTCTAATATGAGAATCAATTGCATATTATTACAAGATGCGTTATTTATTCAAATCCGGATATCAGACAAAAAATTATTATATTTCCAATCCAATGTAGAGCTCATATGGATTTAAACATATGGATTTTTTTTGTAGTTTAATGTGTAATGCATTTTCTTTCCCCTCCATCACCCGCCACGTATCCACACACGTAATGGGAGTGTATACCATAACGTAACGAATGTAAAGTACTATTCAAAGTACCAGAAGTGTCCCAGGAGTAGATTCCCAAGACTTTGGTTGGCGTGTATTAATGTATTTGTGATGCCCATGACTGCCATATATATCCTAACCTTTCTGATAAAAGATTCGGTAGTTATATGAGATTTAAAAAAATCACAACAGTACCAAATCGCCAATGGGTTGAGTGAATGACTGATAATTAATTCACTTGAAAAATAACTTCCAATTTTTACAATCGAGAAGTCACATTTTCCATTGAAGCTGTTTTATTGAATACATAAACATTTATGTATAAGTAATTTTTATAGAAAGTTTACTTGTGCTATTGACGTTCAACCAATAATAACCATTGACGTGTATTACGTATATAAATTCATTGCTATACTGCAAAGATAATAAAATACATTGAGTAATTTTAGTTGAATGTTCTTGTACTGCTTCGAAGTAAGTGACAATAGAATACTTTCTCTTCAAGTTGAATGGTCAAGTATTGCATTTAGTTAACAATAAACGCATGTAACGCATAAGCTTTAATTTGAAAAGCCTTGAGAATCAAATAGCTTAATAATATATGACTTATTTTGTTTGGAAAATATGTTAAATCGCGATGGGAAATTATGAATTTGTTTACAGTAATACCTAAAAATTAATTCTAGTATACTCGTGAGCTTATCCTGATTCTAACCATACGTTTATTATAAATACGGATGTGAAAAGGGCAATTCGCAAGCTTTGCCTAATAGGTATAAAAAGTAATATTTAGTAATATTTATTACACATATTATACTAAAGAATACACCATACTATTGTCATTCATCAATAAATGGGAAAAGGCGAATTGTGACACAATGAAGAATAGACGTTTTTACATTGTGGAGATCGACATATTTCATTTCTGGGTTGGATATCTTTACTCCGTATAGTTTAATTCGATTTTGGAAAGGAAAAGGGACGTAAAGGACCTCAATTTTTCAAAATAGCTTTATTCGACAATCTGAATGTATACAACTTTATACACGTTCCATCAAAAGGATGTAAGCTGAAAATGCCGAATTAGTGTCTAAACTTAGATTTTACGTTTGAAAAAGGATGGTCTGTGAAATTAGCGACCAGGAAAAGGGCTTCCACCCAATCAATTTTATTGGTTTTGTTAAATAACTTATTAAATTAGTATCATATTGAGTAAATAAAATACCAGTTTTAGTCTTCATGCACTTCAAAGTTGTTTATATGTAATATTTTGACTTTGTCTCAGAATCATCAAATAAACGTTTTTTGTGCCTTCTGTAAAATTGTGGCTTACGTCCTTTTTCTTTTCCACAGTTGCGTATTTCGTAATTGTAGCGTACAAAGCAAACAAGTGAAGATTTAAATTATATTCGAATTTCAATAAGACGTGTGTCTTCTTCTTCTTTTTCTATACTCGCTCTCTAAATGGAGCATATGGACAGCACAGCCACCTCCAAGAACCCCTATCGTCCGTCAGTATTCTCACAACCTTCAGGTCACACTTGCGTCCTGTAACTCCACCGAATACATTCCATAAATAGTATTTAGCGGCCTTGCGGGACGCTGAGAAATAGTCGGCTTAAAGAATAGGTAGCACAGACTAAAAATCTCTTGAGGCATCCGCAGTATGTAGCTGAGCCATGTCCAGTTTCGACATAAACTCTTTGACTCGCTAATGCATAAGGATGCCATATATGATGCGAGGTCACACAAAACATTTGTGATCCTCAAATTATTTTTCTTCCATGTTTTATCTTGTCTCTCCGGCAGTGTAGTTGGTAGCGTGTACGCCTGACAATGCGGGTAGTGCGGGTTTAATTCCCCATCTGTCGGATTTTTAAAATCCAAAAATGCAGGACTGGATTCCCATTGGGTTGAATAATTGTCTGACAAATGATTCTCGCGAAAAAAAATCTGTCAAGACGTCTTCACATTGCAAAAATCCATATTCTCCTATTTCGGAGTGGATATCTTTGCACTGTGTAGATCCATATGCTCCACGTTGGGAGAAAACATGGTATATATTATTTTGTTTTAATATCTTGAAAATCTCTGGCGTACGAGGCAAGATCATACACATCGCGACTGGCAGTTAAAGAGTTAAATACCGAAGTGTGTTTATGCTCGATTTCAAAGAAATAAGTGGGAGAGTTTCGTTTTGATACATAAAAATAAAGAAATTAGTCTATTGGAAGGCCAATTAGTATGCAAATTAGAAAAGCGATATACGAAAATGTAACAAACCAATTATTTATACACCGTTAATGAACTAGATTGGGAAAGAAAATTTCAACACTTAATATGCACCAAAACAAAGACATAATTATAAATAATTATTGCCTGCTATAACCTTTAAAAACTTTTTAAACGAAAACGTACGTAGGATGCGTCAACTATCAAAATACGACGTCTATTATTCGACGTTATTTCGAAATATAAGTATCAAATAATAAATCCAACGCTGAAAAGTATTTTGAACTATTTGTACGTTTATAATATTAATTAATTTATTGTGACTTTGTTTCTTGAACCGTTTAATAGCTGCCAAAAAGATGCTGCAAAAACAAAGATTTTGACAACTGTATTGATTTATATTAAGTATTATTAGGGCACACGTCATGGGTGACTAGTTTCTGTGAAATGTAACATAATATAATCGAATCTTTTAGTTGTCATTATATTGAAAAACAAATCAGTTTCTTCTTTTGTACAAAGTGTCTCTATAAATTAATTATAGCATAGGATTAATATTAAGCTTCTTAGATATTTATAACAATACGTTATGATTGTATTATTATCAGAATATTATTAATACAACTCCATTGTATGACAACTGGATAATTAAATTATAATAATTATGTTAAGGGGACTACACACGTTCATGTAAATTTGCGCAAGTATACATGAACGATCATAAAAATACAGTGACCTTATGTTAAAGAATTTACAATACTATAACATTGTTATTTTATTGATTCCATTTTACGAACCTAACTTGAAAAGTGATTTACTAACAAGTTAATGTTTAAATTAAAGCAATGGACTATTGGGGAACATTAGCTGATCATTCAATAATGGAAGATTCAATAGCTGTGCTCTATTGATCTCCAAAATTTCTAGATATAACAGTTTGTGTTCGCCTGTATTAATATATAAAATACATGTTAAAAAAATCTACCACTTGTTTTAATGGAATATATATACTTTTTGTACTTCACATATTTTGTCTACTATACTCGATAAAGTCCACACAGTCCAAGTCTGGGGAATGCGAGTTAGTTTCATATATTTGCTAGATTTAAAAAAATCTAAAAATGAAATTGATCAAAATAATTTGGAGTGAATACCTTCACACTGTGTAGGTGGTCCATATGCTCCAATTTTGAAGTGAACTAGTTTAAAAAAAGTTTATCAATGCATCTATTGTCAAATAATAATGATTTTCATTTTTTGTCTTTTCAGTTGGATGCTCAGCAAAGATATTCAATATTCCAACGTGGACTCTGGCAACTGGTGTCAGGAGTTAAGAGAGATAGTTTGAGCAACACTGACACTCACCGACAGCTGAGATTGATGTCCATAATTGGTCCCGCAGCACTTCCTCCAGACCAGCTCGATCGGGTTAGTATGCCAAAAGTTTCCTTCATTGATATTCAAAGATATTAAATATCTCATGTATTCTACACACAAATTTATTCTGCCTCCAACATCCTTATTTATGGAACTTCAATATTTTTAATTGAGTGAAATTTATGCAAAAAACTCTGCAGTGCCAATTTTGTTTGTTTTTTAAAAGACATCGATTTATGAATAAAACTCATTGAAGAACTTTGAAGGGCATATGACTTTCAAGTTTAAAGACAAATGCTTCCTGCATTTGTGGGATAATCTTATGTAATTCAAAAGGAGAAAAAATACAATTAATTTGGTAGTTCATTGTGTATTGTATACTTTATCCATTTGATACACTTTTTAACGAGTAGCAAAAAACTGACATAAAAAAGTATTGTAGGTTGAGTCCATGCTAATCTGGTAAACAAACCAAGAATTAGCCGAGAAACCAACCTATATATGTTTTACATTATCATTAAAACAATACATATTGATTTTAATATTATTCATGGAGATATGTTTCCTAAATAAATGTTTAATTTCAGATATAACATCCATTTTTTAAAATAGTTGAAAGCTTTGCCCTGATATTTTTTATTCAAATTGTAAATGATATATTAACTATTTGCTGCCAGTCCCCGAGTAGATAAGGGCACATGTTCGCATTTCAGCGATTTCATATGTTATTTACATAATAATTTTAGTCAATACACGATTATTTGTGATTAGGTACTAACATATTAATTTGATGAGTGTATAATTGATAATTAATATTTTCGACTGATGGTGCTTGATGGAAATTGATTTTAAATAATTCAGAATGTATAATTGATAGTTTGTTTATAAATATTTCCAGTACAACCGGCTCATCAATGACATGTTAGCTGTTTACAACGGAGCTGAGATCTGTGCATACAATGAACCATTCCGATGTGGATTGAGACTCCAACCTGACTTGACTCTTATAATGGCCAGATCAAGAGATTGGGACGAACTCTCTCACACTTGGACGGAATGGAGAAGAAACACTGGACTCAAGTTTAGAGACCTCTATGAGCAGCTTGTTGATTTGACAAACCAAGCTGCCAATTTGAACAGTAAGGATTTGATAAAACAATTATTCTATCATAAAACATTAGTCATTCAATGTTTAATCGAACCACATTTATCTGTAAATAATAAATAAATTCATTCCTCAATGAAGATCTCTCTTAACTGACCCTACAACTCTCTGCTATCTCCCACAAACTTGATTAGTTCTTTAATTAATAGCTATGGATATTTATTTCACCCTGTTGGCTAATAGATATAAACCATCTATTCATATGACACTAAAGAGTAGTTTCAAACATGTGCGGTTTTAATATTAAAACTTTTAAGAAGGTTTAGGGACCAGTAATATATTTTATATAATTCATTACATCGACATTCATTATCATTCATTCATATATTTCCATGGAGTTAGCATTTGGTGTGAAATATGATATTATATTAAAACTATAAAGCAATAAATACTTTTTTTTAACTTTTTAATTAAATTGTTATGTTATACCGACATCTGTGTAGATTATCAATTAAATATAATTTAAATAATTTGTCGATACTTTCATAGAGGGCCAAATGGATAATCGATTAAGTTTTCATAATATAATAAAATATGGAATAAAAGTGTAATTACATTTAGTACATTATATTTTATTAATTAACATATACATTATCTATTGACAATTATATAACACTTCAAAGAATTTTTTAAAATAAATATTGTATTTTTGTCACATAGAATGAACATTGTTGTCACCAACACAAACATCCATCAATTAAAAAAATATTTTATTAAAATATATATCTTCTGGTTATATTCAATTATAATCAAATAACCACTATTTTTGTCAATTTTCTCTCTGTATTATCAACCTTGCTTTACTTTTACTTGGTCCCTTATTTGCCAGTCAAACCATATGTATGACCTAAATGTGGATCATTTATATTGCCTGGGGAAAGGAAAAAGCACGTAACCTACAAAGAATTTTACAGGAGATACAAAAAAGGTCTATTGAATAATTTTGGGTCGACGTGTACGAAGACTTAAAGTGGTGTTTGATTTACCCAATCTGATAATACTATAATAAGTTATCTAAGAAAATTGATGTGTACAAATCCCTTTTCCTGTTTGCAAAATTAAGAGGCCATTTCTTTTTTATAAACTTAAAATCCAAATTTATGTATAATTTGGCATTTTCAACTTGCATCCTCTTGATTGACACGTGTATTGGGTTGTATACATTGTAATTAAAAAAACTATTTTGAAAGAACTGAGGGTTACATCCCTTTTCCTTTCCACAGTCGATATGCATCTCCATAGTATGAACACTCATATTGACAGATAAGTTGTATGCTGGTCACACATTCCTTCCAGAGCATTCGATCTTACATCTTTGTATTTAAAAAATTCTACTATAGGTTTCAATCAATTGTAGGCTTAGTGGGAAAAATATATTATACATTAATACTGATATCCTGATATGCAAAGACAACGATTTGAATGTTTTAAATTATTTTTTCCAGACTTCACTGACGGTGCAGAATACTGGACATTCCCTTATGAATCACCAAGGTTCCGGATTGAGGTGGATGAGGTCTGGGAACAAGTCAGGCCACTGTATGATGAACTTCACGCGTACGTTAGGAGGAAGTTGCGTGATCTCCATGGACCCGAGAGAATCAGCAAATCAGCACCGCTTCCAGCTCATATTCTTGGAAATATGTGGGGTCAATCGTGGACGAATATCCTGGATGTCACCATACCATATCCTGGAAAACATTTTATCGATGTCACACCAGAAATGTTACAACAGGTATTTGTATATTTTATATAATATTATCTCTTACAGTACTTTTGAATTTTTAGTATCTAAGATCATTTGAAAAAATAGTAAAAAAAATACTTCATATTTAAAATATCAAAAATAATTAAGGTCAACTTCGTGATAACACGAATATGATAATGTGGAAGTTATTACCCAAGTTTTATATGCAAATGCAGTATAATATAATTAACAAAGCTTTTATTTTAACTTCAAAAAATGTCTCCACCGTGACAGTGAGCTTTCACTGCCGTGACCAGGAGTCGAACCTGGGTTACCACGGCCACAACGTGGGGTCCTAACCACTAGACGATCACGGCTACTGGAGACTGTAGAAAACTGTAAAATGAAATCGATTATATTGTTAAATCTAGAGCACTAATTAAGGTGTGACGTTTATTATTATTTTAGTACAGGGTGACTAAAATGATTTCCAAATTAAACATATTTTTCGCAAAATTGTCGATGGAAAAATTATATATTAAAAATCAGTTTTTTTAGAAACGTTGATTGATGTCTGTTAGCTATTAATATTTTTTTATACTATGCTCCCAAAGTGGAGCATATGGATCTACACAGTGTGAAGGTATCCACTCTGAAAGTGCAGTATATGGATCTTCGTAATGTGAAGAGGTCTTGACAGACTATTTTTCACGAGAATTGTTTGACAGACAATTGCTCAACTTAATGGCTACCCAAGCCTACATTATATGATTATTTTTTAAATACAACAGATATAAGAATCGAACCCGCATTCGCCGGATTGCTAGGCGCGCAAACTAGCCTCTACGCTACGGGAGAGAATATAAATGATTAACGAATTTTAATTTATTCCGTCGGAATAGACAAAAAAATAGTCACAAATGTTACTTTGCATTCATTAAGTTTAATATGTATTACACATAACATCACACATTATATTATGTTTGATAAAGTAACATAGAATAAAACTAATGTTTTGGTACATATTAATAGCTCCCTCGTAAGAGATAATGTGAATAGAGATAATTAATTAAACACTGTTGTATATATTATATTAGTAAATGAGGACAGTACTTATATTAATTATTGATTATAAATAAACTAAGAAAATATTGATAAAAGCACACTGTATAATTAATCAATCACTTCTTAAATGATTACATAGTCATACGTAGTTTTATGTTAAAATAAGTATATTTTTATCCTTTGCAATACTAAGCTAGATATATTATAATTTTCTGAAATTGGAAAGTTTATGGTTCATTTATCGAAGTTTATTATTCAAACCAAAGGTCGTACATATTGTTTCAAATAAAAATAAATTACAGCAAGTAAAGAGAAGTTGTTATGAACAATTATGATGCAAGGATTGTGGAAAATTGATAATATACGTACAGTCATCAACATAAATTATATCAGCTGTAGAAAGGAAAATGGACGTAACCTACACAGGACAAATTTTACAGGAAGCACAAAGACGTATAGATTCTAGAGTCTAGAATCTAGACCAACGTTAAAATATCAAATAGATACAACCTTATAGTATACGAAGACTAAAATTAGTGTTTCAAATGTTTATATATAAATATATATACCGTATTCGCTCCCAAAGTGGATCATATGGATCCTTGCAGTGTGAAGATATACACTCCGAAAGTGGAGTATATGGATCTACGCAAAGTGAAGACGTCTTGGCACATTATATTTTCACGAGAATCGCTTGTCCGACAATTGCTCAACCCAATGGGCATCCAGCCGTGCATTTTCAGATTTTTAAAATCCGACCAGACGGGGAATCGAACCCACATTCCCCGGATTGCTAGGCGCGCACGCTACCAACTACGCTAACCGGGGAGAGAACAAATGTTAACCGTGCTTAAACAGTAGTCAATGTAATTTAAATTATATACAGTGCATGACGACATGGTTTTTAGCTAATTCTACACAGGAATATATTTTATTTATTTTAATATTTATTTGGGGACAGATGTTACAAAGTTACTTTCTACAAACACTGTAGTAAGTTGTTGAGAAAAAAATAAGAAATAGAAAGTAGTCGAAGCATGAACGTTATCATTTATTTCAATGCTATCACTGAGCGGTTTTTGACCAACAACAATGTTTTTAATTTATTTCATTATCAATGCCTTAAAGACAATCGTGTGGTGGCTACCTACCTATAGATACATATTAGATATATTATATTTATATCTCAAATTATTTGATATTTTCAAACAAAATTTTTAGAAACCCAATAGTTCACTTTTGAATATTATATAATTGAACCTATTCATCAACGCGATAAAAATATAAATGCAGGCTAGTGCTTATAATAGAGAGAGATATAAAAATATCAAATGTGTTGCGATATTGATTGACAACCAATTCTCGAGAAAATAAAATATTGGCTTTTTGCAATGTAAATATTTTTCATAGGAATTAGAAGTTCATGGGTAAATTCACACGTTTTAATGCTGGATGTTACAAGTTCGAATACCGCATAAGAACGAGATTTAAAAAAATAAAGATGGCACTTAAGGTAAAAGAGATTGATCAGCTGGTTGATAAGTAAACTTCGTGATACGTCTTTACATTGTGGGGATCTACATCGAACAGTCGAAACTACAGAGAAAGGAAAAGGGACGTAACCCTCAGTTTTTTCAACGTATCTTTTTTCGATATAAACACTGAATACAACTTAATAGACGTTCTACCAAAAGGATGCAAACAACAAATACTAAATTCGTAAGTTTCTAAATTTTGCTTCTGAGTTTGCAAAAAGGATGGCTTGTCAAATTTATGACCAAGAAAAAGGACTTGCACCACATCAATTATATTGGTTTCTTTTAAATAAATTATCGAACGAATATCATATTAGGTAAATAAAGTACTAGTTTCAATATTTGTGCACTTTAAGATTAGGTCTATTTGATGTTTTGAATTTGGTCTGTATTCATTAAATATACGTTTTTTGTGCCTTCTGTAAAATTTGTTCTGGGTGGGTTACGTTCTTTTTCCTTCCTACAGTCGATATCTTATGTATTGAAAGTCTACATTATTATAAAAATGACTATTGATATTATGAAAAAATAGTTGTGAGCCATTAGCTCAACCCAGTGGGTCTTGGATTAAAATATAAATTACGGATTTATCTAGAGCAGGCCTTCTTAAACTATGGGTCGCGACCCCAAATGGGATCGCGTAGCAAAATTCTGGGATCGCGAGATTTTAATGTTTTTTAAATTTAAATACACGATTTTATAACATCTAGATTATTTCATATTTATATGGGGTCGCCAGGAAACTCGCAATCATAAATGGGGTCGTGAATGAAAAAAGTTTAAGAAGCCCTGATTTAGAGGATTCTCTAACGTAACATAGAATCAAAAAGATGCATATTTCTAATATTTGGTATCGTTATATTTGTATTTAAATGATTAATGTGTATCGAATATGGAAAGAAAAAGGGACGTAACCAACATAGAACAAATTTTACAGGAGGCACAAAAACGTATATTAGATGATTTTAAGCCGAAGTCAAAACATTACATAAAAACAGCCTTTAAGTGCATCAAGACTAAAACCGGTATTTTATTTCCTCGATATGATATTAATTTAATGAGTTATTTAAGAAAACCCAATAAAATGAACCAAAATAAAACAAAATGAAATAAAACCCAATGGAAGCCCTTTTTCCTGGTCGGTAAACAGGCGATCCTTTTTTCAAACGTAAAAGCTAAACTAAGATACTAGTTCGAATTTTTCAGCTTGAATTCTTTTGATGGGACATGTATTAAATTGTATAAATGATGTTGTATATATAATTGTATATTGTCGAATAAATTCTATTTTGAAAAATTGAGGATTACGTTCTTTTTCTTTTCCACAGTCGATATACTTATGAGGTATATTAGTCATATAAAGTGATACTTGTTTTAATGGATGACAAAACCACAAATTAATAGCAGTGATTTTTTATTGAAAATAAACACAATTATTCTAGGGCTACACTCCATTGACTATCTTCCAAATCGCTGAAGAGTTCTACGGCTCAATCAACATGTCTTCACTTCCAGAGCCTTTCTGGGCAGGATCTGTTTTGGAAAGACCACCAGATCGTGATATCCATTGCCAACCATCCGCATGGGACTTTTGCAACGGCCAGGATTATAGGTAAAGATATAAATCGTAAAACAAACAATTTAAATTTTCAGTTAGTATTTAATTGTATGTATTAATATTCAGTGCCGAATGAATGTAGTACTAATGTGTATTATTATTATGGATGTAAATATTACTATTTAATATTTCAGGATAAAAATGTGCACTCAAGTCAACATGAAGGACTTGGTGACTGCCCATCATGAACTTGGTCATATTCATTACTTCCTTCAGTACAGGAATCTTCCCAAGGTGTTCCGAGATGGAGCTAATCCAGGTTAGTTATAGTTTATATGGTTTCTTTATTATAAGTACAAACATTTTTACAATATATTACGATTAGTCCTTTTTCCTGATAGTTTCCGTTAATCGTAGTAGTCCGTAAATTAAAAATCTGGTTTGCATTCGTAAGTAGTATTACCATATGCATTACTTATTTTTTACCATATACTCATCGAAATTATTTCATATTATGCATCTCAACAATGTGAAAATTATTACTTCAAAAATATTCAGATCTCACTTGTAAGGAATTATTTATACATGTTATTTCAATTAGTTTTTCAACCTAGGCATCCATTCCTACATCTTTTGTGTAATTAATTGTATGTAGTAAATAGAAGACGTCTAAGCCACAAAACATTTATTAACTTTTAAAGTAGTACGTTTTTCATTTATCCAATAATCTGGAAAGATGTAGCATATGCCATGTAAGTATTTAAATGTCATATTAAAATCTTAATGATATAAAATTCATACTAAATGTTAATTTGTTTCTTAAAATTTCAATCGCGTTTGTTTCTTGTTTGTTACTATGTGGCTTGGACGTCTTCGGGAATCAAAGAAAAATCAGTCAATACATTTCATCACATTGCGGAGATTTATTTACATACTCTATTTCTAGAGTAGACGTCTTTCCACAGCTTAGACCCGTATGCTTCACCTTCGGAGCGAAAATAGTAAAAATAATATGATAGTAAACAATAAACGACGAAATCGTGGAGCATACATCATGATATGATGATATATTATATATAGTTGACTGATATTAATTTAAATAATTGTAAGAAGCATAAGAACGACAAAAAAATGTTAACAATCGCTGGTATAATTAATGAAAATATTTATTTTACGCACATGATATAATATATATTACTAAAAATTGTTTAAAAAATGAGACTACTTAATTTAGATATGATGTTGATTGATTTTTAATAATATTATTGAAAGTAACAAATAAAGTGATTAAAATGCGGCAAATCATTATTTAATTTGATTAAGCTCCGCAATAAAATACGAATGCGTTCTTTGCCTATAATAACAATTATTATATAATTTCACTATCCATTAGCCAGCTGTTTATGTTTTACATATAACAAGTAAGCTACTTCCTTGAAAGCAAAGTGCCACGTACCTGTACGGAATGATTTATAGAATAAAGCTCGGATAAGCAGTGTTTGTCAATTCATGGACTGCGGTCATTGGAAGATAACTAAACATAAATTGTCCAGTAACTTGGGGTGACTGCTTTGGAGCCGGGTATTGCGAGCTCGATTGTCATAGTTGATGGTTGTAAAAGTCTAAAGATACACAAATATATGCTTAATAGCAATTGAACAATTGACTGGGACTCAATTCTCGTGAAAAAATACATGAAAATGTATTTACCAATTCTGGAGTGAACGTCTTCACATTATGTAAATCGATGTTCTAGGTTCTTAGTGGATGTCGTAAAAATTGCAAAAAAACGTTTTTTATACTTTTCTAATATAATTTATATTCACGTCTATCTATATTTAGTTTACATTGATAGATTTAATTCAATATAAGTGATTTATTTAAAAAAATATAGGTTATTGATATTAACAATAATTAATGCTGTGAGAGAATTTTACCAATCGGTGCCACGAAGTATTGTGAGTTGAAATTACATACAAAAGATTTTGAATAATTACAATGTATATATATTGTAGAGGCTAGCGTGCGCGCCTTGCAATTCTAGAATGCGAGTTTGATTCCCTTACCTGAAATCTTGAAAATCCAAAAATACAGGATTGGATGCCCATTCGGTTGAGAAATTGTCTGACGAACAATCCACATTGCGAAGATTTATATATTCCACTTTTGAAGTGGATATCTTCACACTGTGTAGATTCATTTGCTACACTTTGGGAGCAAACAAGATGTAAAATAAAAACCGCTTTATAAAAATATCTCCCAAGATGACGAATTCCAACAGTTAGAAGAAAAGACATGCAGAATTTACGCCTTCTGGAGCAACTTCAGTACGTGTCACGGAAAATTTAGCGTCGCTGCATGATTTTTGACATACAAAATAGCGGCTGTATTGGTTCCCAAATTTAAAAAATGTTAATATAACATAAAAAGATTCAAAGTGACTGGCATGTCACTGCGGAGATCCACATACTCCACTTTTGGAATGTACATCTTCAGACTGTATAGTTCCACTTTCGGAGCGAATATGGTATTTATATATATATATTGTATATCATTGTAATAGTGAAAATATTGAACACCTCTTATACGAACGGATGTAAACCTCATCTGTCGGATGAATGATTCATAAGATCAGATACCTACAAATGAAAGCACGTCTACCGACAAACAAATTGACATATAGAAATAAACGTATGATACACAGAATTAATTATACATATAAAGCAAAAAAATATAGTAGTAATTTACTAAAATTATCTATTAAAAACTATAATTAATTTTTACTAGCATTTTGATCGATTATTTCATAATATATTTCACCTGTTTCTCTAAAGATAACTGCTTTCCTTGTTATCTCACCATAATGTACCCACATACGTTATGCGGGTATATACCGTTGTGTAATCAACGTTAGATTTTCTTTAAAGTACAATAACCATCCTAGGAACAGCTTCCTAAGATTTTGGTTAGTTTGTAACAAAGTGTGTATGAATTATGGTCTGATAAAATTATATTAATGTTAAACCTCTTTAAGAAAAGTTCTTCACGTCTTAATTTTTTTGAAGAGCCTACGAATTATTTTTTATAGAAAGTTATAATTGTTAATTAGTCCAATTTATGATCAAACAGACTTGTAAAGCTCTACTTAATATATAAACCATTTCCACTTCGATCTACACGGGTTTAAGATGTATACTGAAAAAAGATATATTATATTTTGACAGATTCTTAAACATTTTAATAATTAAAAGTCAGCCATTTGCTAAAATCAAAACCTATTCGGTATTGAATCTCTGGATTAAAAAAAAATCAGCAGCTGTGGAAATCGTATGTAAAATCCTAAGCTTCAAAGCGCACACGCTAACCTCTAGGCTATTATGTTTTGCTTCTTACAATTTACCATAAAAGCAAGTAAGATATTTTATAAAAAAACTTGACAAAATTTAGAAGCAAAATTACTGTAATCGTTTAAGAGGTGGCTTAGTCTGTAACCAATTAGATGACATTGTGCCGTTTTAAGGGTGGAGAGAACAAATATATTTAACTGCCCTTAGTCACTTTTACCATATTTTTCTATCAAGATCTACATAGATTGTATTATAACAATTCTTTCGTACCTTGTTGAGTTAGTATATTATATGTGAAAATATCGTTAATGATTTTTCCGTATGCAATACCAATAAAAATAAACCAATGCAACACAAAATACCAAATATCAATTGAGTTTAATAATTTTGCAACCAGATTTTAAAAAAATATTTGTAATTTTATAATTGACTTAATCGAATTGGAAATTTCATAACGTAAGTAATTTAATAATGTTAGTTGGCTTTCTTCTTTTATAAAATAACTATTACTATTTAATATATTATTAATTCATACTTGTATTAGAAATAGACGAGTACAAAAATTACATCATATCGATAATTACTTCATGGTTTAGAAAATGCATGATATGTATTTGTAATAAATCACTATTGGCTAACTACGATGAGTAAATCGTACAAAAAATCGATACCATTTATAGCAAATCGAATTATTTCAGTAACACATATTTGGTATCGTAAATTACAGGTATGCTAAATTTATAGCAAATGTAATAACGTTAAATACGTACTAGTTCTATAAATTATTAAAATTGTATAAAGCACTGGTTGCTTAACTTTTTGATTCTCGAAACTTGTGGATAAATATAAATAATATCGATCGTTGAAATGAAAAAAAACGTAACCCTCTGCTTTTTTTCAAAATGGTTTTATTTTGACTAGTTGTACCCAGGCACGCGTTGCTGTTAATCTATATAATAGTAGTTAAGCATTTTTTTTTTTTTTTAAACCATGTTCGCTCCCAAACTGGAGCATATGGATCTAC
>JAGVSQ010006412.1:0-16416 GCA_022683975.1 Rhyacophila evoluta
CGAAAGGCGAAACCCGGGCCGCTAACAGTGATCTCACATATGGAAGTTTACCAGTCGTAAATGATCTAGTATTCATTAAAACATAATAATTTTCAACCTATACAAAGAAAAAAGGTCCATAGAAAATTATTATTCATTTCTTAATATTATAGCCGAGCTAAAAGCTTATCTAATTTATGATTTTTGGTTTAAGAAATAAAAAATTCAGTGTCCAATTAAGCCAATTTTTCTTTATTGTTCAGAATATTTGAGTATTATGGCTGTAATACCAGAGAACCATTATTATAATTTTATTCCGAAATGATTCTGAGCTCACTTACAATACAAATTGAATAACGTTAGCAGGAAAGCCTTTTTCAGTTTAAAGTCCGTCATTAATTTTAATATTAGAGCTTTTGAATGGAGAACTTCGTCGGATTTCAAATAAAAATTTGAAGTTGGTTATTTAGAAATATATCTTTATTTTTATATTTTCATAAGTGGTTAATGAGTATAGGGTAAGCTTTCTATTCTGGTGATTTTTTTCGCATTTTGCTTGCGAAATCTATAAAATAATAATTACTTGATTTTTAAATGGTTTATTTTATTGCAAATAGAACAGACAACGTTTTCCAATAGTATATATTTAATTTAAAAAATCTTGTTCAATTAAATTCTTCTTAAGTTTACTATCCACAAAACAATATTGTTCAAAATCAATTATTGCAGCACACAATCGCTTAGTACAATTAAATGTTTTTGTCTATTAATGTCTATTGTCAGCCTTATATAATAATATACTACAATTTATCTGAATTTAAAAATTTCTTAATTTCTTGAAATTACATGAATTTTTATTAATAGTTTTTTTTAATTTTCGATTGTCACATATTCTTTTTTACTTTCTTATATTCATAACTTTCTTGAATATATCAAATAGGTTGAGCTAATCATTAATAATGGGTCCCCATCAAAATTCCATGATTAAAGAGGGCACTCCGCATTTGGTTTGGCTACGAATCCTGAATTAAGGCTTGATTGTATAATAGACAGAAATACATTATATAACTCGTCTCGACTTCCAAAAACAGCTTTTTCCATCCATACTTATGTGATGTGGCTATTATAAAATTTGGTACGCGCGTGGTCACCTCATCTACAACTTCATCTAGCCAGTTGATAACTGACCTCTATTTTCTATTATACTTCGTCAGATTGCTGTGTATTTATATCTCCAATCAATTCCATTGACCATTGATAGAATATTGAACATACATTGGCTTTCACTTAAATGGTTATATAACATCCAGTTTACATATTTCGACATCTTAGACTATATATACCGCACAATATGTAACCTTACATTTTTACTTTGTATGATTGATATTTATTCCGAGAATATAATGATTTACCCAACATTTTTATACATTTATTCTGATAGCGTTATCGAATACCGATTTATGTTTTATATAACACCGCGCAGATATATTTTATATTGTTTGTAATATTTGAATCTCAGCCCTTTCTTTGCAACTCGTAAGATCGTATAAAGTTAATATGCGTCGTATGAAATTTGAAACAGCGATAATATATCACGTTATTTCGTTTTGTCGGACAGACAAAGTGAACAGACGGCATATTTTCCCCAAACAAACATCGGTTGTTGGAAAATTCCGTGCCTTTTATTCGTGATAAACCGCATAAGCTGCGATGAGGGTTTATCAACTATCAGTAGCGCGCAGTCTGTAGAATAAAGCTTGCAAAATATAAAAGCTTTTGAATATACTCGAAAAGTTTTAAGCTTCAGTATTAAGTAAATTAACATTTAAAATTGATGAGTTTAATGGAGATAAAAATAAACATACCATTTCTGGACATCTTTTACGACTATTTTTTACTAGTTACATTGATTTTGTCATCAACTTGTTTTTATATAAGCACATATTTGTGGCTATTAACATCCTAAGAACAGAAATAACCATGATATAATGAGGAGAATAATTTAAGCTGATCTAAAAATCTATTAAATATTTAGTGTCATCCTACCTGCTTACAGGGCGATTTATCGCTTTAAGTAAGGCACTTGTAGAAAAAAGAATGTAAAATAAAAAGATCTTTTTTATTCTTGGATATTTGCTCACTAAGTGGAGCATATGAATACCACATGCCGCCTCTTAAAATCTACCTAATGTTTCCACGATCCACCCACCACGTCCATACTTAAACCTGGTTTTGGTCAGGCGTACCTGGAGCTCTGATGTCGAAAACCGATCTAGCTTATTCGACGGGAATGTCCCGGGAGTAAATATAAATTACCGAAGACTTAGATAGAAGTGTGCAGAATTTAAAAAATATATATAATGATAAAAATCTTATTGAAAAACAAGGGAGACTTATTTCGCCAAGCAATTTATGTGAAGAGATCATTACGCTCGCCATATGGCGCCGCAAACTTCTTAAACGTGGCAACCAAGTCGGATTACCCAATTGGTCCAATAGCTGAGAATACTCCAAGAATCTCTGTCGCCCGCCAGTATTCTTGGGTAATCACATGTCATACCTGCATCACGTAGTTACGAAGAATACATTCTATAGATAGTACTTAGCGATATTCGATTTGATAATCTCCTAAGACATCCGCAATATGTGATCCAGCCATATTCAGCGTCATATATGGCTTCATAATCCGTTTTATCATCTCTTATTTATCACGGCATCTATTTTTGAGCAGAGTATAATATTTTTTAGTAGTAAGTAGAAAAAATAACGAGTATTGAAGTGATTTATGATATTCAATCAAAAGGCATATATACGAAATTGGCACTCATAGCATTGGACCACAAATACAAACTCGTATTATATTTTCGTTCTGTACGCCACTTTAATTTTGTCACCATTGAAAACCCGTAAAGGGCGGAAAATTGCGGATGATTCATTAAAGCAGGAAATGTCAATTTACTTCAAAACAGACAGTACACACCCAGCAGTACTTTTCTGACCATAATGCGTTCTATCTGCGGCCGTAAAAAGAGAAAAGTTTTACCCCTGAAAAACAAACAACCCCTAAATTTTCACAATGTTTATATTGAAGGGCAAGATATTGATTTTAGCTTCGTCTTTATATCTTATACCTTATATATTAAATACATTGCTTTTATTGTACTTCTTTTATACCACCTGTAGAACAATAAACTTTTAATTATGTTATCTTTTCGAAATATGTACATCAACAAGTTACTTAATTTATTTGTTTTTTTATCGGCATTTTTCATAAAGAATATTGTCTATATTGTAGTATTTTAACCATTTAACTGCTAAAAATCGTCGATCGTGTTAAGGAGAATTGGTTGCAGCGGTCGATTTCCATCTTTGTGTCTCGCTTTTCAAATAAACCGCACAGTGAATATGAAAAGTTTTTGTTTAATAATAATGTAGTGATTTTTTTTTATCAAAAAATAACTACAATATAAATAGATTTTTGCTAGAGTTTTAAGATTTTCAAAAACATCGTATTACCCAAAGGATTCTAAGCTGGGGTCCTTTGTATCAGTACTTTATATTGTAAGTTTGCACAACTTAAGACTGGTCATTGTTTTATGTTTTATTAGTTATAATTGCTATAAGTTTTTAAAATCACGTGAAAACAATAGTGTCGTATTTATGTATCTATATTGTATTTTCGATAATGAAAATTATTTATTATACACTACCAAAACACAGAAAAATACTGCTTATTAAATAGTAGTTCTTAATGTATCATACTATGAATTAAAAAAACAATACATGTAAAACATATTAGTTATATTATAATTAATTAAGATTACACCTATCGCCAAATTAATCAAACATTTGTCAGCTGATTGAAGGCTTAATATTTATTTTTGCTAGGTATATTATAAATAAGCTGACTATACGTCCTGTTTTAACGGGATATTTTTTCAACATTAGTTAGCCGTTCCCTTATTTTAATAGAAATGTATATTTTGTCTCATTTTTATAAAACTATACATCAATCAAAATAACATACATCTTGCACGAAATGAAATTTTACTGCTAACTTTACTGGAAAAATGATTTCTGAATAACTGTTGTAAGTACAGTACACTCAATGTATACTATTTTTTATGTGGATAATGATGGATGTTGATATTTTATGTATACATATATACATTTATTTGCAACTTGTATTTAATTTGTATTGTCTTATCTCTTCAAAAATATGTTTTATTGTAACTTGATTTTTGAAACTTAAGCACTTTTAATTTATTCATTTGAATGTCCCACTTTTTACTGAAGAAACATGGTCACCCTGATTATTAAGCTTGAAATAACACAGTTAAATGTTATCACAAAACTAACTTAAATATTAATTTATAATTACTTTTCAAATTTTCAATAAGTACTTTTCCATGTTAAAAGTACGATCAATCAATGTCATCTGTATTTAAAATGAAACACCACGTTAATCTCTCTTGATGTACGATATACACGTATGACGTTAATTTCATTATATTTAATGCGTAATAACGAAAAATTAAAATTCATGCCTAGGCGAATACTAGTAATAACTTTATAAGTTTTGTCTATTTTATAATGTGGTTACTCAAACATTGAGCTTGTGATACTGTAACAGACTTTAAGGAACTGATTGAAAGCTTTTGTGATTTGCTTTTACTGAATAATTTAAATATTTAATGAGGTTATCAACGTATTTATTTTATTAGCTGTTGAAAAGATTGATTCTGTCTACGATTATGCTGCGTGCTTTGTGTATTTCTGGATATAAAGAAGAAGCTAGACGATCTGGTGATTGCAATATCTGTTTTATATAATATAAGATAAGGTTGTATAGAATAATAATCCAGAGAACAATTATACCGTCGTCAACGGAGAAAATCCTTCCATGTGGTTTATATGATAAGAATAAGTTAAATATCATACTTTCCTTATTTTTATTTTAGCTGCAGTGATTTCTCTTGAGTGTCCAGTAAGAAATGTGTCTTAAATTCAAAGTATGCAAAATTTTCTAGATCAATTATTGTAATTGGTTATAAAAATCATTGTTTCATGTATTAAAAGTCAAAAAATATAAATGCAAGACATGCAAAAATAAAAGTGCAATAAAAGAGACGGCATATCCAGACAAATATTCCTCACTGACTGATTTAACCGCATACCATTGATAGGCGATACCGTTACACACAGACCAACGGTATTTAATGTGCAAATGTACATGCCGGTCCTAGATTTAATACGAAATAATTATGTCTGTCGATTAATGTTTCTATTTCGCAATGACTTCATTGAAATTATAGAAGTTTTTATGAGGAGTGCATAAAGTATACATGAATTGGTATATATTAGATACTTTATCATGTGTTAGACATTCACTATTTATCACAGGTCAGTAAGAGTTAAACTATTCTGCAGATAGAAAAATCCTCCCATGTATTAGAAAATGCATTTACATATGGTCATTTACAAAATCTAATTTTAAAATACCAGCTAAGTATTCTAGATCTATTATACATATGAGATATTGGCTTGGCTGTACTTAATTTTGAAGGGTTTGTTCATCTAAAACTACAAATGGCGTTTGTGACGTTTTAAAAAAACAACTCGTAATTTCAAGAAATTACTCTTCAGTTCCTCCGAAACGATTGTTATTTTACACATGGGATGTATTTTTTCATTGACGACTATATTAGAATACCAATTCAGTTTAATTATTAGATGGTGTTAGCAAGAGTACTTATATTGGCGATAATCTAACTTAAAACTTTCATGTAATCTTGGAAAAGAATTTAGACAATTTGGCGAATTTGGTATCTACAGAGAGTTAATGATTTGCTTATAGTGGTACATAATTTAAAAGTTTTTTTCGCAAATATCGGATGTGGATTACCAGTGTTCTGGAAAACTCGGAAAACAAAATCTAAGTTAATTAAAACGTATATTATGTTCGGAGAATAGTATTACTGCTTCAATAATAAAATTCGATGATAATCGACAGAAAACACTTCAATTGGAAAATGGAGAATAACAGAGAATTGAAATAAGTCTTTATATAATATTATCGTCGGACACAATATAACTTGAAAGGGTGGCTCAAGTCGTTATGATTTCGTTAGAATTTTTAACTTCAGTCCCAGAGCTTTTGTCCTGAACTGCCAAAGTGAAAAGCAATGGAGTGAAAGTTTGTTTCGGTCTCATACTTTCAAGCTATGGCACGTAATATAAAGCTTTTAAATATATTTATAAGAATCACTTCAGTCGAAGCTTTAAGATCTATGCTATAAATATGAATGAATATATTCTACACCTTCGTATTATTTATACGGTATATAATAGAAAAAACTAGAACGTTTTCCGAATAATATCATAATAGTATACTACAAATGCGGAAGAATTAATATGTTAATGGGTGGACCCCCAATTCTTCTGAAGACGTAAAGCAAACATACTTGTCACGTGTCAATAAAGATGTGATTTAAAAGTTTTTGTTTTTAACGTGCGGTATAGTATAATAAATGCTCACCATATAAATATACTTTGATGGAAATTGATTTTAAATTCTGAATTATTTAAAATATAAATATACAATATTTTGCATCGACCAAATGAATCTTATATCAAAGTAATGATTATTTCTGTTGATAGTGATGTGTTTCAGTTTAAATACAATTATTAAAACAGTTTTGACGGTCAAAAAGACTCAGCCAAGATAATAAATATAATATATAGATACAATGACTCGTGAAATACGTTTGATTGACATGTAAAGGATTAAAATATATTGGATGTCAAGTGGATGTGTGCCAAATAAATTCGCATAAAAAGCCAGTTACTAAAATATTTCAAAACTATCTGAGATTTGTTGTCTCCAACGCCGATCGTCATTGACCACCGAATACAATGTAATTTACAATATCGATTAATGGTCGATGAAAGCTTAAAACTATTTGAAATTTGTAAACTTTTACATCGTTTTCAATTTTGAATAGTTTCCAGTCTAAATACGAAAGAGCTTTTTATATACATGTATTTTGTTAGTATACATTTTCATGAAAAATTCTAATCTGATTGTTGGCCATAAAATGTATGCAAAGTTATGTATAAATATTAATAATACAATATGTTTTAGCTTGTTTTTTCAAATCGAATTTTTATTATTCTTTGGCAAATAAAATTTACGTGTTCCGTTAATCAATGATAATGTAAAATATTCTTGAGATTGAAAACGTATGGAGTAGTCAATAGACAATGCTTCAGGCTTGCGGAAAGTTCATCTTTCACGAACAAGGAAACACAATGAACTTGCGACTCATATAGACTGTAGTGGAAAATCGAGAAAACTCGCATCAAAATAACTCGGAAACATTCGGGAGTTAAATTAAAACTTTAAAATATATATATATTCATTTTTTTTACGAAAAGTTTCTAATAAAATTCAAATAGATATTTTAAATTTTATTTGATTAAATTTAGAAATACCCTTTTAAAATTATTATTTAGTGGAATTACTGTGAGACTTGTATGCTCCAGGAGCAGGTCATTGTCGCCACGTTTGAAATGGATGAATCGAATTGTCGTGAGGAGGTTCTCCTTTTCAACTTACATATAATAGTATTCATAGAGGCTATAATTTGCATCCTGCTAATCATTAAATTTCCAAGTTGGAAGAATTGTAACTTTTTTTCAAAAAAAATTTAAGAATTTTGAATATTAGACTTTTTTTGCTTGATTTTGAAAGTCATGTCATTTTCGTACGCCGAATTTATTTGATAATATTTTATATTATATACCATGTTTACTCTCAACGTGGAGCATACATATCTACATAGTGTGCAGATATCCAATCCGAAAGAGGAGTAGAGAGGTCTCCACAATGTAAATACGTCTTAACAGATTATTTTTTCAGGAGAATTATTTTTTAGACAAATACTCAACTCAATGGGCATCCAGATCTGCATTTTTCGGATTTTAAAATCCGACAGATGGGGAATCGAATCCGCATTCTCTGGATTGCTATCGGAGAGACAAATGATATTATGGTGTAGAAAAAAAAATCTTGATCTCTTATGAAATTCTATCAATTTGCTAATTTTCAGTAAAGTGTTTCAATTATATTTCAGTCTTCACACTGTAGCATTAGCAAACATAAAACTATTAGAAAAACACAACTTATTGTTAACAGACAGACATGTTAAATTTTAATATCCAGTATGATATATCACCGTGAATTTTATTGCCATATAAGAAATATTACCAGACCACAGTGGTCTGGTAATTGCGAGGAACCAGTATATTTTCTATTTAAAAAATGTTATAACCGTTACTGAACAAACCTATAAATAAAAATATTTCCCTTCATCATCTGAGATAAAATAACTACAACATGTTATATTCTATTTTTAACACAATGTTCACTCCGAAAGTATAGTGTGTACAAATCTTCGCAATGTGAAGCCATGTCTTGAAAGATTACCTAAAACTAAAATTATTTATTAGACAATACATTGCTCAACCAAATGGGCGTAAAGGCCTGCATTTTTTGATTTAAAAAAACGTGACATATATGGGAATTCAATTCACATTTCTTACCATACGCTATAATGCAGGTAAAAACTCCACTTAAGTTATAGTGGATCATTTATATTTATATATAATTTGTTTAAAGATACTGAAATTCATAAACTGGTAGTAAACAATGAATATTTGAAGGAGTTTAAAGTTTTAAACTGATTTGAATATATATGCGTCAGAAATAGAGTTAATTTTAATTACTATACGTGGTAATACTTCATGACTTCGACGTAAAAATAGTTAATATGTATTTTATTAAATGCAAATCCACTGTTCACATACAAGTTCTATAAAATAATCGAATTTCGAAGTAATAGGGTAAAAGCTCCGGATATAGCTCGATTGGACAGTATGTGTACTTAGTAAAATTCGCAGAAACCCTTTGTCGGATTTGTCGTTAGTCATTACCGCCCCTCCGCCATGTTTAACAAAATTAACTCGAAAAGTGGTCCGCTTCATTTATCAAACGGCACCTATTATCTGCCGGTGTTTCAATCTGCATAAATTAATATACAAATTGGCATCGATATCCTTCTGAAATTAAACAACGGATTTAATTATTATACCTGTATTTCCAAAAACGTCTGAAAAACTGGTCGAGTATTTCTGTATTTATTAGAAGAATATATTAATTTTATTATATTTTAAAATCCTGTTTGTTACTTCTGTTTTTCTGAGATATCGTTAACAGGAATCTTTCAAATTAATTCCAATTAGATTTCATATAAAACATTAAACTTATTAAATAAAAAATACATACGCCCATTTTTTTGATGCTTTCTAATTTTTTTTTATATTCAGTAATGTCGAACTCTAAATCTTGCGGTATGTAAATAATAAAATGGTTGTATGCATAATAATTACGCTTTGATAATTTACTTCATTAAATAAACATATTAATGTAGTTTAGTCTATCCGGCAGCGTGCGCGCTTAGCAATCCGGGAACGCGCGTTCGATATCCACATCTATCAGGTTTTTAAAAACTGTATAGCCATTGGGTTGTAAAATTGTCCGACAAATAATTCTCTTGAAAAATAATCTGTCAAGACGTCTTCACTTTGCGGAAATTTATATACTCCACTTTCGAATCGGATATCTTCACACTGCGTAGATCCATAAGCTCCACGTTGGTTACGAACATGGTATATAAAAGAGTGTATTAAGCCCCCATATATTGATCTCGATAAGTGGGTGAAATTTTTTCTACTCTCTAGTTGAAAGATGTATTTAATAGTGTACATAACCCCTGAGTAGTATTGATAGAAAAGTTAAAATAGCTAAAAATAAGTACAACCTATTGAAACCTTAGTTGATTTATTGAAAAAAAAATATCGAAATGAAGAATAGATCTGTCTATTGATGATGAGGGTGACCCGGAAGTATGAATGTTCGTTTTTAAATACTTTATATTCAATTGTCGATCGAGACATTTTTTATATTAGCAATTTTATTGTATATTTTCACATTGTGTAGATCCATAAAATTCACTTTGGGAACAAACTTGTAATAGGAAGACGAATTTCAGCTTTATCAACATAAAAAAAAATTGAATGGAAGTAAGAAAATATTCCTAATTTGATAAAATACCGGTTTATTGACCAACGGATTACCGAAATATAAAACCCTAGTACCAGCATACTTGTCAATAAATGAGAGATAACCACTGTCATCAACGTGATAGGGAGTATTTATTATTGACGGAATATAGCGTGTCAGCTCGGAATATGGAAAATGATGTCCCTAAATTATTCAGTCATACGTCAAACGAAATAAATGCTAAAAGTGATATATCCGAATTATTGATTGAAAATTCAATATTCAACCAAGCGGGATAAAACTTGATAAACTATTTAAGTATTTTGGGATATATTGTAAATTAATATCAATGACGATTGCCTATATTTAAAAAAAAAATGTTTAAGGCAGTAATATATTCTGTGGCTAATTATGACAAGAGCGCCGAGCTGTACCAAAGATTGTTACTTACAAACTTTCAATTAAACTTACGTCGTTTTAGTGGTCGGGTTGATAAGCACGTGCGCTCCCGACTTCAGGAGATCGCGAGTTCAAATCTTGTACCTTCATAATGATTTTTATGTTTCAAAGATAATTTGCTCAATACATTGAGAAAATTAGTGATAATCATCATTCACTTTGTCGAGATATGTAAAGATGACTAATTATATGATGTAAAAACCCGTATGCACTCATTATCAAAAGAATTTAATCAAGTAATTAATTGAATAATTGGAAAATCTTGAGAGTAAGAAATTATAAAAACTAAATTAGTGTTGTTTTTCTATAAAATCACGAGCAAAAATATATTCATAAGTTTAATCTTATAAATATTTTTTTTGTTTCCTTTAACTAATTTCTCGTAAATAGTAGATGTAGATTAATTGTAGTTAGTAAATGTAAAAAAAAAACATAATAATTCAGGTGGAAATGAGACGGTTTTGAATTGAGAATCCGTTTTGTTGCTCAAAAAAACGATTCATATCGATCAAAGCTGCCGAACATGATGGCCAATGGGTTAAGCGATTTGCTGAAAATCGATCTTTCAAACTACAATCTTGCAAGATAAGTCATTGCATTTTAAATATCCATACGTTTTAGATTCAGAAAATACACTGGTCAAAATACTATTGCTGTTTGTTTCCGTGTTCTTGATTTTTTATTCAATACTTCTTCGTAATATAAATGTACGTTTTTCCAGAATTATGAGTTCCCAATAAGAGTAGTAAGTTTCGAGAAAATAAAAAAAACGGAATTCAAATTTTTTTCAACATTTTCGGATTTTTTTTCCAAACTTAAGCTCGAATTCCGAATTCCGTTTTGCAATCCCTAATTAAAAATAACGAGCCATACGTACTCTATAATTAGCCTTGTCTTAAAGTTAACTCCAGTCTTCTCTACGTTGCATCTTGATGCTCGAATTGCGAATGCGGTATATACATACATACATTTTCACTGTATCTACATATTTCACAGCATATCAATTCTTTTTCTTTTGGGCTTAAATTTGGTCACACATTTCATGCTCGCGAATATTGTATTACTCGACCTAGCATTTGGCAGTATCTGGGTAATTTCTGTTAAAAAGAAAATAATATTATAAAAATATATATTTGTTATGATACCGACGAATCCTTAGAAACCATTCTTTAATTGGTATCAGTGATGAAAGTTGAAATGAAAATGTATTTTTATCATATTATATGTATTACATAATTTAATTATTTTTTTACGACAATAATAAAGTTTGACTTATTTTTGTATGCCGTTTTTTATATAATTCTGCTGATTTTTACTCGAAGAATGAATGATGCTTACAGCATAAATTGCTGACACCAATTATGGACCAAACTTATATTACTGTCATATTTTGAACCAAATACTTTCATTTTACTTTTTATAAAAAATAATCTCTTAAATCATAATTCGCTGAAAATTAAATACTCGCTCTTCATTTTTTGGGAACTTAACCTTTTCGATGCCGCAAGGTATTATTGTGACAAACTAACTTTTTTCAGTAAAATTAAAAACTAATAAATAATTCTGTTTTCAAAATATATGTATTGAAAGCATATCATAAATATTTCTCGGGTTAAGACACAATGTGTCATTTTTGATACAGCTTACACTGAAATTTTTTTTTTTTTTAAACCTCATAGAAATCATTATAAATTTATTATGTTTCGCATTATAGAACTTAAATATATTTAAAAAAAAGTTTTGTATATATCAGTCTGAAAAAGCCGAATGAGTGAATCTTTTATGTGTGAGTTTTATTCAACATAATTATGATGTTTTACAAAAGAAACCATGATTACCACCTCTTAGCCGGTGACAAATGAGTGGCCAGTACTTATATTTTATTTCATTTACTAATTATACTAATTCTAAGGTTTTGAAACCATTGATCAATATGAACAGAAATGATTATTTTGTATTCAATTTAAGACCAGCATATGCGTGTGTGTGTTATATCATTTTGCTATAATATGTGTATTGGGCGAAGTCCATCACTCATTTAAATGAGGCTATGATGACATCTCAAAGAATAAGACAAGAAGCATTCTGAGTGGTAGATAATATTTGCCTGGAAATATTGTCTCATTTGTTTCCGCCGTTATTTTATCATTTCTTGTACTTATTTTATATTATTTAAATTTTAATACATACTAAATAGATTTTTATTGGCAATTACAACCATTGATCTTTCATATTATGCATAAATTAAATTTAAAACATACGTTTTATTATACAGGTCGCTTGGGGGCTACCATCGTAGGTTTCGGCTTGTTAAAGCAAGAGTTACAGTCGAGCGTGTGTACGCGCTAATTTTATTTGGCTGGTCTAGTATAATAATTACGGCGCTGAAATTGTTTTTAATGGTAATGTGATTATGGCAGAGAAATGGTTAAGTTGAAATATATTACAGTAAATTACCTTCTATTCTATTTTTGTATGTCTTAATATCATACTAAGTCAGTTTTAATACTGAATAAGTACCAACTGGGTTTTTTCATCCCAGTTAACTTTAATCTCCCGCAAAACTAATTAAGTAAGATTTCTTGGCTAAGCAATACGTCATAATGAATATTCATGGCTGAAATGTAATGCTTAACTCGTGGCCTGAAGTTTAATGTTCCCTCTCAAAACAAATAGAGTAATACGGGAAAATTTAAATGCTTACGCCACTTTGTATTCGTGGAATATTAAAAGATTTGCACTCAGTGATAAACAGAAATCATAACAATTTAAAAATACATATATAGCGAAATTTGTTAAAATGTAATGAGGAAACACGAAACAATGAAACGGAAGCTTTTATGACACTTAAAAGCACACTTTAGATATTAAATAAAATTATAAATCTCTGCATAAATTCCATTAAAGTATAATTTACACTGGGCTTCAATTATACATCCTGACATTTGCGTGACAATAAAATTTTATTTTATTTAATTAAATACTGTTTACCATAGAAATGCTTCAATAGGTAACCACTCAAGCTATAGGTTGTGTCGTTTTATCGGAAAAAGTTTGATGATAATTATTTTATATATCAATTTTATAGCTGTAGAATTGTTACAAATCTATGTGTGCAAAAGTATAGAGACAATCAGATGTCAGATGATAAATGAATTATGTTAATAGCTGATGTTATTTTCCATAAACAACGATATGAATTGGATTTTCCAATTACCATATGTGAGAATCTTTGGTTAGGTTAGGTTAATTTATATTTTTAATGAAGTTATTTATTTAAAGTGTATACCTGATATAGACATCCAAAACAATGTTGAAATACGTTTTTTCGAAATGCTGAAAACTAATTTCTTACTTTATAAGTAACACACGGACGTCATCAAAATATTCTTACCATTATCATACCCTACTAATAAGTTCTATCGACGGTCATTTATTTACTAAGAGACGCGGTCTCTCGTGTGCGCTTATGGCGTATATGCGCTAGGGCAAACAATCAGTTACACATCCCACCGTTGGCAGGGGGTTATTTTTTATTTAATTATTTCTCGCCGTAATAATGTTTTACGGGTAGCCGAAAGGTTAGCGTAAGTGCTTCGGAGACTTTGATTGCAAGCTCAATTCCCACAGCTGTTGGATTTAAAAAAAATGCACGATTGAATACTTTGTGTAGAGATATTCTCGTGAAAAAAAATCTGTTACCATTTCAAATCTCATTCGAATCAAAACTGAAAAAAATCAAAGTCAAAATATCATATCAAATACATCTTCACATTACGAAGATTTATTTACACATGAAACTCGTATAACATAGCACTTCAACAAAACGTTCTATTTAGTACGGTTTAAAAAAAAACAACCATTTGAAAATGAATTAACATGTCTAATTTCGACACTCCCAGAACATGTCATCACAAAATTATTTTTTTCGTCCTATTTGATTAGGTTCATGGTCAAAATAATATAAAAATCTACTTTAAATGCTTGCTGATAAAATTTGTGGCCAGAAGTACTCACTGAAAAAAAATTCTACCAGAATTGTATATACACAAATGTAGAAAGCTAATACGAAAAGACAATTAAAATTGGTATTGGTATGACTTGAATTTCAAGATATCAAATAAATATTGAAGGAAGGGGATTCAACGAAAAAAAACTAGTCAACATGTTAGATGAATTTACCATGATACACGGAAAGCAGTTGCAACAGACCAGTTATTAAAAATAATTCATATGAAAAAACATAAAAAAGGTTTTAGAGTTACCTGATTAATTATATTTTAGAGAAAATTATTCTATCGTGGAAAGAAGTTTGAGGTTCAAGGGAGAGTTACAAAAGTAGTTAACTCCTTATCGTGTACTACTTAATCATATACACGCTAAAAGCAGACAATTGCGTATTAGACAGTTTTAAAAGGTTAAATTGAAAAAATCTCAAGAGTCATTATTGGACAGTGAAAAATTACAACCCATCTTGAAAAAAGTCGAATGTCATGATGAGTGATCTATATTATCTATTATATTTTAAATACATACGTGAACGTATTTTTATATTGCGTATTGGAAAAATTAAAGGAAATATAATAATTGAACTTTTATATTTTTTGAAACGCATTTTTATATGAACTTTAAAGGTCATATTATAACACGAATTTGTACTACACGACGTTTTTTTGGAACCAAATGACCGTCTAATATGAGGTCTGAGTGAAGTTTAATTTCGAAACAGATATATTAACATCGATGGCCATAAGTTGACAACAAGTATCATACAACAGTAATGTTATAATAAACGGAGCTAAGTAATATTATAATAATATTTTTAATTAATATTTTCATTAAAAAAAAGTGTATTTGATACGTGTTGTAAACTTATGGCCATTGGTATGCTCTACTTTCAGAGCGACCATTGTAATGTTTATATATATTATATTTTTTTAAATTTGCAGAGACGTAGTAATAAATGTACATACGGATTAAACGTGTTTTTCTCTGTTTTTTGACATATTATTTTAGGCAATAAAAAATCTCGACGTTCGGACATTGGGACAATTTATTCAAGCCGAATAAAAATCGAATGTCAGCAATATGGCGCATAATATTCAATAAATGTCATTTATTATGGAGAAATGTACCATGAATAACAATCTCTGAAAAGGTAGGAAGTCACAGCGCACGTGACTTTAACGTGATTTCCAGCCGATCCTTTAGTATGGTTAACACAACGCCGCACGTGCAATAACTCGTATGCCATTTTGAAAACATTCACACGCGCCGAAAGACGTTCCGACTGAAATTTTGCAAGCAATTTATAATATTAAATTCTAAATGTAGACATTTAGTTTTTTGTTGTAGATGTATAAGATACAATATATTTGACTAACTTATACTGACAATAAACTGATAACAGACAATATTGTAAAGTGCACAAGCTAATAGTACACGTTATTATAATAAATAACGAGCTTTCTTGAAATACAATTAATGTAACAACATAATGAATCGGTCTCTTGGATTATAATTTTATAAATATAATGACATGCTATCTCCCCGGTAGCGTAGAGGTTAACGTGCACGCCTCGCATTCGAGTATGGGTTCGATTCACACATCTGCTGATTGTTGCTGGGTTGAGCAATTGTCTGACAACCGATTCTCGTGAAAAATATTCTGTCAAGACATTTTTTCACATTGTGGATATCCATATAAAATGATAATAAAAAAAATACACCGAAATTATATTGGATATTACACAATTACTAATTGATAGTTAATACAACTTCATGCTTGGTGAAAACATACTAGTGTGTTATATGTTCGCTCACCGCCCACATATAATGTAGCCTGAAGATGCCGA
>JAGVSQ010006413.1:0-16414 GCA_022683975.1 Rhyacophila evoluta
TCACATATGGAAGCTTACCAGTTTTAAATAATTTAGAATTTAAAATCAATTTTCAGCAGCATCATCAGTCAAAAATATTAATTATTATTGTTTTAAGTTTAGAAAAATATAATGAGATTTAATTTTATTAAATTTTAAATGTGAAATTTCGTTTTAACATTATGTATTTTTTTAAAACCGTTTTCATGTATTTTAAGTCATGGTATTATTAAAAAACTTAAACATCATTATGTCGTTCTGTATTTATATAATAAAGTAGTAAATTTCAATTATGAAGTTATTTTTTTCCCGTGTTTTAAAATATCAACACAAATGAAATATGTTCACCTCTAGTTGGATCATTGTTCACTAGCATCGTCTTTGGATATCTTTAAACTACATACATGAACAGTTAAGATATTTTTGTATGATATATCAACAAAGCTTCGGCTTTAATAACGTTATATTATATTTTTTCCTTCCCGAAAGACGAGTGTATGGATTTCTGCAATGTGAAGATGTCTTGACAGATTATTTTTTCGCGAGAATTGTTTCTCAGACAGTTACTCAACCCAATGGGCATCCAGTCCTGTATTTTCGGATTATTTAAAATTCGACAGATGGGAGTTTGAACCAGCATTTTCCGAATTGCTATATGCGCACGCTACCAACTACGCTATCGTGGAGACAATTTATTCTACTTAGACATTTTAAATGAAATAATTTAATTTAGCACTCAAAACGATTCCAAGCAATACAATAAACATCAGCGTATCAAATTTATAAAATAGATTTTAGCATGAAACGATCACTATTTGTGATTATTTTGATGAATATCTGTTGTTAGCTATTCGTTTAATCCAATTACACTACGTCTCTATCCAACACGCACATAAAGGTACGAATTTAAGCTAGTGACAAGATTTTTTAATGATTCATCTTCTATCCATACAAGAACGGACTTTTTACGAATATATTAAATTGAGCTATGAATCAAACATTTTCTGTTACAATTTTTACTAATATAAAATCCACCCACTCATTGCAGAAGAACATCATAAATAAAAAATGTGTATTTAAATGAAAAATGATGGAATTTTTACAATAAAATTTAATAGATATTTGTGAGTTCAGATTCTTTTCTGGCATCTATATACTAATATATATTGACTGTAAAAAGGAAAAGAGACGTAACCCACATAGATTTTTTTTTACAGGAGGTACAAAAAAATTTTATTTTATGATTCTGATCCAAAGTCAAACCATTACATATGCAAAATTTTGAAGGGCACTAGTGTTTTATTTACCCAATATGATATTAAAATTTTTGGCTGATGGTGCTTGATGGAAATTGATTTTAAATTCTAAATTATTTTAAAGTGGTAAACTTCCATATGTGAACATATCATATATGGAAGTTTACCAGTTTTAAATAATTTAGAATTCAATATAATATTATTTAAAAAAAAAACAATAATTTTGATTGGAAAGGATTTCTTCTGGTCCTATATTTCACAAGCCATCTTTTTTTTAATTTAAAGCTTAATTTAGGCACTAGTTCGACATTTTCAGCATATATCCTTTCAATTGAACGTGTATTAAGTTTTACACATTGTGATTGTTGAAATAAGGTTATTAAAAAAAAATAGGGTTACGTCCTTTTCCTTTCTACAGTCGATATGAAAAATGAATAAGCACATGCATATACAATAATAATTAACAGTAAATTGTGATTAAGTTTATGAATTCGATAGTTTTCGGTTAAATATTAAATGTGTCGAAACACAGATAAGTTTCAAGTAATTCTTCATAGAATCGAAATGTAGATAGCAGTTAGATAAAAATTAGATAACAATGAAGTAACTTTGTTATGCTAATATACAATTTAGACTTAACATAAGTATCGCAGGACCTCCAAACATTTATTTCAAACTTCAACTGACTACTTTATCACTCTGGGACTTAGTCAGTGACGTACCCATTGATGGGTCTGGTAACATTTTGTTCTGTTTTTGTTTGTTATTAATTGGTGTGTGAAAAACTTCATATAGTTTAAACAATATTTCCATGCAGTTATATATTGTGTATAGATTTTAGATAAAAAATATTTTCAAATCTTTTATATTTGATGCCATACTTCAGTGCCCCCCTACTAGCGTAGTTGGTAGCGTGCGTGCCTATAAATCTGAGGAATGCGGGTTTGATTCTTTATCTTTTGAATTTTAGGCATACAAAACTCCAAGACCTCCACTGCAGGAGTAAGCATCCGCCATTGGGTTGTCTCATTGAGCAATTTACTGATGAAAAATGATCGTTAAAAATAATCGGTCAAGACGTCTGCACATTGCAAAGATCTATATACTCTACTTTGGGAGCGAACATGGTATAAAAAAATACTTCACTATTCATTTATAACATTTTTTCTACATGTTTTGCCATATCATTGGACATTGGTGACTAATTACTTTTTACGTGACTATATATTGAAGCAATTTACAGCGAACATCATGGCATTATGAACGTAAAAAATCCAGCGAAATGACCATTCAAAGAACTTAGATGAAGTGTATGTAACAATATTTACTATCTATACAGCGAATAATATCTATCAAATAAATTGCCGTTTTACCATTTCCCTTACTTTCCCAATTTTATAGTTAGTATAATGTGTCGTTACTAATGTGAAAAACTCTTTTCAAAGTGTGGAGAATATTCTTGGACCAATTTTCCCTAATCATTATTGGCGTGCATTTATTTATTTATTATAAATAATATCGATGTAGAGCCTTACAAGTTGCAGAATAAGCTAAAACTTTGTGTTTCGCCATATTTTTTTAAGCCAAAAAATCAAAAATCAAAAGGAGGTAACTAGTTTCAATTAAAATAAAACTTTATACATTTTTTTGTCATTATAAAAATTGAATTAACAGTTGATAAAATATGTCACACACATCATGTACGCCACTGTCCAAGTTGTCCAGTTAATTGGGAGAATAAAATTATTGCGAATTGTAGGGGCTATGTGGGAACAAGTCTAATTCTGTTTTAATTTCCTACAAGTAATTCGACGAAATTAATTGCAATGTCACTAATTATTTTGCCGTCAAGTATATCAACCCGTATTAATTATTTAATATAACGAAAAAAAATACTTGCAAATTTTAAAAACTCAAAAAAATGTGTAAATAAATGCTGTCCATTTAAGACAAGGGATCAAAGCCTAATATCAAAATACAAGTGTGTTTTTTATCCACGTGTGTATCAAAGCATAATTGGATGAAGTTACGTAGAAGACGTCCAAGCCACATAGTAACGAACAAGAGAAAAGGGCGATTAAAATTTCAAAGAAACAAAATTAACATTTAGTATGAATTTTATATTATTAAGAGTGTAGTAAGAAATTTAAATACTTACATGTTATACACTATATCTTTCCTGATTATTGAAGTATTTAAAAACGGACAATTTTGATAGTTATTGAATATCGTGTGGATGTTGATTTAAATTTTGGTCGTTTTGTGCTTGGATTTTTAGTAATACGATATTAGTCTTTTCCCATAAAACCTTGGAATTGGTCATACTTGGTGTATGTTTTATTTATAAATACTACAATAAACAAGTACATATATACCACGTTCGTATATGGACACCATATGGATCTCTAGAGTTAAAATATTCAAGAGGAGTATATGGATCTCCGCAATGTGCAGACTTCTTGACAGATTATTTTTCACGAAAATTGTTTGTCAGACAATTACTCAACCCAATGGGCATATAATCCTACATTTTTTGATTTAAAAAATCCATCAGATGGAGAATCGAAACCGCATTCCACGGATTGCTAGGCGCACATGCTACCAACTACGCTACATTTATTGAAAAAAGCATGTAAAAGTATGATAATATGGTCAAATTTTTTTTTAAATTCAGTAATCTTATATTTAAACTTTTACACCACATAGACGTCTAGTAGATGTTATTTTTTGTAAATTTTTAGTACGCAGGTTAGGTTACACCGTTTAAAAACACCGATTACTTCATCTGGGTATATATTCCGTTGCAAAATTAGTAATTATTTTTTCAAAGTACAAGTTTTTAAAGTATTTATGTTTTCGAAGTACCATATGAGAAAGTATGAAAAACGTCTTCTACTTAACTATATCCAATTGTAAATAGACAAATGAATAGCTCCCAACTAACCCTTGAAATAAAGTATTTTACTACAGGTTGATTACCGCAATAAAATAAATATTATTGATGGAAATTAAAAATTTCTGAAATAATTTCGCTAATCATGACCATTATATTCCGTATCGGCATCACCACTAGCAAATTAGTTATGATAATGGTTAAGTTATGATTTTAGACTAGAGAAGTATTCTTATGCTCAGCATTAGAGTGAGTGTGCAAATAAATCTACTTCTGTAGTACTAATGATCAAATATTTATTTAATATAAATTTTACTCTGTTTCTATCGGATAGTATGATAATGTATTCATCTTGATTATATTTGCTTCACATTGTACTGAATATAGAGACAAACTAAATTTCTCAAAAACTACAATTAAATTTTACAGAATAGATTTTTTTAACAGCAAGAAAGTCACATAAAATTAAAATTACTTACAAAAATATTGACAGTCATTTTTACTTGCAGATTAACGCGAATGTCATTTGATATTTGAAATATTAACTGTATATAACACCATTTATAAAAACTAGGCTTTATATTTTTTTGGTTTATTTATTTGTTTGATAATTATTTTAGTTACCATTTGTATTAATACGTAAATATTTTTCTCACAGTATAACAGTTATTTGCGTATTCATTTTTTAATATTAAATAGCTACAAGGTATATATTTAATGGTTTTAGTAATTATCTGCTTAGCCAAACTACGTGCTTTTTTAAATTATATTTTTTTCGATCACGATACTATTTTGGAAATGAAAAATCATAGTAAATAAAGCTTCTCTTTATTATAGGCTTCTAAATAACGAATAAATGCCAGGTATTTTTTAAATATATTTTGTCTTTCTATACAAATTCACTCTGCAACTTAGTACATACAAACGTATGTATATTTAGTAACGAGATACAAGTAGCCTAAAGCAAAATTAAAGCAAATATAATCCATTGTATTCTGTAGAACTTCTTTTTTTCATCGTCTGCGTTACGTTTATTTTATTTGAGCGTATACTGTGACAAAATTAACGTAATACGCTTTTTAAAAAATCTAGAGTCAGCCGGTAATGGTAAATTTTTGATACTTCTAAATTATGTATATTTTTTTTGAGTAAATACCATATTTTTTTCATTGTCACGTGTGACATTATTAATTTTTAATGGTTTTAAACAAAAAAAAAAGCTTTTAAATCCATTCCCCAGACGTTCGAGCAATGCACAGTGTCCGTATGTTTTCCGGGGCGCTCTGGAATGAAAAAAGCGGGGGAAGAGACGCCTATAAAAGCTCGTCGCCAGAAGAGCTTTGGTCATAACACAATACGCGGCGTCGACGCTCTCTCGCAATCCGCTGCTCCTCATTAACAACCTTAAACACAGCCTTTTGAACCAGTCAGCGATCACCGTCGGCATCATCTACTTTGGAACCGACCGTTACTGTAAGTCTATTAACATTTTTCATAAGTGACCAATCTCTAAAACTTACAAATTTTTACTAAGTGTTTAAAAGGTATTTTTTTATGAAAATTATAACATAGTTAGTCAAATTTACCTGTTATATTACATAATATATTCCTTATAAATATATTACAACATAAAAAATAAATAATGACGTTCATATGCGTTAGCACATTTCCGAGAAGAATTATTTTATTACGGTTTATAAATTAAACGTACACACTTTTTATTAAAAGTATTTCTTCAATAGTGCAGGTGTTAGTGTAATATATAATGCGAAATAACTTTTTGGTTTATTTTCCCTTTATTGAGAATTTTTATAGAATTTATGTGCTAAAAACATTACAAGCTAAAAGTTTAAAGTATTTACCATATAGCATAATATTAGACGTAATAAAAACATAACAAAAAAGTTATAATCAAATTCATAAAAATGAATAAAAAAAACTTATGGTAATATTTTAGTTCTTTTATAAGATATATCATGTAATTTAGAAGCCACTTTTCTAACCAGTTAAAATATTTTCTAGCTGAATACTGGTTTTTATTTATTTATACCATTTTCAAGTACGAAATTACTGCATTGGTCGAATGATAGTTGTAGTCTTCAAGAAAATTTGACATGAAACAAAACAATATTGGATAATATTTGAAAAATGTTTACGTTATTTTTTATATTATTACAATAAAATATAACTGTGTAATTTTCAACCATTTTAAGTTAAAATCTATGAAAATATAATTCGTTATTTAGAATATTTAGTGCGTGTTAAAAATAATGTTATGATTGTAGAAGTCCTTTTAGATAATTCATAATTTTTTTTAGAAAATTAAGAACATTAAATTGATGAAAAAATACGTTTTTATAATTGGAGCTTTATATAACATAATTTATCCACATAACGTTATAATGATGTAAACGGATTTTGTATTTTACAATATTTGGCGTAGTTGTCAACTGATAAATTCGCTACGAATATTTTATTTTGGTAACACATTTGGTAACTTTCATAATCGAGCATAAAAAATATAACAGTTATAGTAAACATTTTATTTCTTACTGAATAAGTACAAATATATTATATTAAAAAACAGTCTTCATTATATACAGCCGACTTATATTGTATACTCCATCTAAAATCAGCTAATTGGAACAGGTTCAAAAATTTAAATAAACAAAATATCATAAAATTAAAAAAAAAAATTTGGCATTTTTTTTAATAAACAGTCAAATTTTCTACAATTTTTTAGTATGCGGAATACATAACTCTATTTGTAAGATTTTTTTACCATATTCGCTCTGAAAGTGGAGCATATGTATCTACACAGTGTGAAAATGTTTGCTCGGAAAGTAGAGTATTTTGATCTCCGCAACACATTCTTGTCAGATTATTTTTTTCAAGGGTTGATTTTTAAGTAAGTCCAATAGGTATCCAGTTTTATATTTTTATGTGGGAATTGAAACTGCATTATGCATGTGCGAGGTGTGCACGCTAACCTTTACTCTACCGGCGAGAAAATATTTTAAATAGTGAATTCACAACAAAACTGCTATTTATTACAAAACTCCAATAAAATCGGTATGAAATTTCTTTCGCCAAATGATATTAAGTAAAATTGATGTACATTTTTAACCTTTCCAAATTCATAAAACATCGCATGAATAGAAATTGAAACATAAATAATAACATTACAATTCTGTTTTCTTTCCATCTACTTTGTTTTGCAAATTATTTTAAGACAATAATAAATTAGTAATATAAAAGATTTTTCGAGATACTTTCACGAAAATAAACTTAAAAATTACAATCTTTAAAGAATATTTTTGCTAACAAAAATGAAATTTCACATGATAGTTATTTGGTTATTTTAAACGATAGATATGTTTTTGAAATCATTTAAAGATGTTTATAACAAATTCAGTGAAATAATAATATTAAACTGCTTTTGGTTCTTTGATCTGGCATTTATTTAAAATTAAAATCTTATTTCCGTGGTAAAATTCCATTCTACATTGATTGTATACTAATGAATACATTATTTTGCTTAACCACATTCGTTCATAATACAGAAAATATGAACTTCTGTAATATAGAAACTTATTTTGACAGACTATCTTCGCAAGAACTGATTGTGAGCAAAATACTCAACCTATTTTACTCTTATGTCTTTAGTTCAGAATTGTAATTATTAATAAAAAAACAAATATTAAAGACAGTTTATATACGTTACATAAGGATCACTTAATCAAGTAAATTGTAATTGAAAGTAAACATTTAAAAAATGAACCGTTGTTAAGCGGTGTTCTACCTAATTAAATGTTAGTTTAATTAACTCCCCGGCTCAATAGAAATTAACGTGCGCGCCTAAAAATCTGGGTAATGCGGGCTTGATTCTCCATATGTCAGATTTTTAACAATCAGAAATCTACGACTGGATGTTTATTAAGTTAAGCAATTATCAGACAAAAAAATCTCGTAAAAAATAAGCTGTCAAGACATTTTCACGTTGTGAAGATCCATATATTCACTTTCGGAGTGGATATATTTAGACGGTGTTGATCCATATGCTCTGCTTTGAGAGCAAACATGAAATATGGATTAACTATTTCTCCAATATTCTTTCATAGTCCTAAACTTATTATAACTCTACTTTCGTTAAATCAATCCAGCATGCATACTTCATTTTGTAACAATATTCGAACATTGACATTAATTTTCATTGTGTACGCTGATTCTTGAATAGGAAAAACTGACGAATAGTATAATAGACAATGGCATACATAAAAATTTGATATTTTAATATTATTTAATGGTGTAATCATTTCATTTTACAGGACAAATCATCTACCATGGGTTCCATCGCCTTCATCCACCTCGTCGTGATCTTCGCATCAGTGATTGTACTTAGCCACGCTATGCCAGCTAGGGTAAGCAATTATTTTTAAACAGTTATGTCAAACATTTCATTGAAATCTTTTTTATATAATATCAACGCGACACGACTTCCAAATGTTTTCTATCAGTTAAATAAATGTTAGCAGAAAAAATATTTTCTCCTATTCATAGAGACAAGTTTAAACATAATAATTAAGTGAACAGTGAATTCTTTGAATATAAGCTTGATCAGATGGCTCTAATCCTTTTGGTAGAAATGAGTTCATACTATTTTAAAGCTCATTTATTGCGGAAGGATAATAACCAAAACTTACAAGAAAGATACAAAAAAATATATTTTTCAAATCATGTAAAACTGATAACATCATCAAACTCCTTATACAATTTCAATTGTATAAGTGAACCATTTTTACAGCTATAATTTCTAATCAACCAAAAAGAACACGTATTTTTCTGAAACAGATTACTTATGAATCGAGCTATTGATCAATAATCAATCCTCGTACTCCTCGTCACTTTTACAAAAAAAATCTTTAAATTTTGAAGCTCTGTAGTAAGAATCAAAGTAAGTTTTTATTCTCATTTCAAACAGATATTTTAAAAGACAGACGAATTATTTGAGTACGTTTATTTAAATATCGATCAGTGTCGATATTAGATTTATTTTTTGTTCACTTAAGATGAATTTTCTATGGCCAAGTTAACGACACATATCACACTTTTGTTAAACTATTCAGGAGGACCAAAAAACTTTATAAAAAATTAAGGATCGGCACGCCAAAGGAAATGAAATACAGTTTAAAGTAAAGTAATTTTTATTTTCATTTAAAAGTGTATTTCATTTTCATTAATTTATAATACTTACTTTATATAATGTTATTTGGTCTTTCTGAATAATTTAACAAATTTATGATAAGTGGTGTCAACTTATGGCTATCGATATATGGCTTCTTTAAAACTTCCTTAAAAATTTTCCTTAAAACTAGCAGGTGCTCATTGATAAAAAAATTATAGAATTTACTTTTGGAGACGATATCGATTATATATTGTTTTAGGAAAAAATATTTGAGTTAGTTTTGATATATTGTTCCGTATAAGACTTATTATCAATTATTTCTACTTCAGGTAGAACATGACTTTAATATTGCTCAATATACATGAATAAACTTTTCTAAAACAATTCAACTCAATCCCGAAAGCTCTTGTCTACCATAATTGACCCTTACCAATTAATAATGCGCTTTCCACTCAATTTCCTATCAACCAACATTATTCAATTTATTCTCGTTCTAACCACGGTGATTTATACCTATTTAAATTATACTTCTCTAAAACGTATCATAAGCAAATTTATATAAATCCTCATTTTAGTAGTTCGTCAATATTTATTTATATTTTTGAAAGATGTTTTACGTATATTTCTTCAATCTTGATCCAATTCATTTTGGCGATCGACAATAATCTTGATTGTTCGTGATTTTGTGACAACGTCTTTTTTATTACAAGCTTTATGAAGAGTGAAAAATTAAAAGCGTTTGGAATGAATACAATATATAAAACAATTTATAGTTAATTTAAGCGTATACTTGAAAACAAATAAGGCTCATTACATATCAACTGTAGAAATTCAAAAGGACGTAATCTACAGATAACCAGTTTTACAAGAGATACAAAAAACGTTCATTTAATGATTTTAGACCGTCAATATATTAAACAGACACAATGTTTGAGTATGTAAAAACTAAAACTGAAGCTTTAATTATCCAATTTGATATTTATTTAATTAAAAATAATAAAATTTATTACTTCATTGGCACTTGTAACTTACATCCCTTTGAAAGAATGTTATTAAGTTACACATATTGTGATTATTTCGTTCATTTTTCTATTCCACATTTGAATGAATATTCTAATCCAAAAAATACTTAATATTATTGACAGGATTACAGTATTAATAAATCTTCATAAAATGATCAATTCGTATGATACGTGAAGAAATAAATATTGATCAATATTAATATATGTAAAACCACTATGAACGTAGCATTTATTTGAATAGGCCTTGAACTAAAACATCGCACAACAAAGGCCCTTCGCACCAAAAAACTTTTGATCAAGTACGAAAAAACCTAATTCAGTTGACCCACCAAAAACAGTACAAACCCGCATCATGCAGTGGTTATAACACGTCTAAAATACTCGCGAATACACGAATATCTCGTATTTTTTATATAAAAAACAATGTTATTATGGAGAGAGAATCTAAAGTGTTATTTTATATTTACAATTTGATATAATGAACACGTATGTTCCTTGTGTCCAACAGAGATTGTGAAGCATATATGGTTTAATACCAAAAATCTTATTTGTATTTCACAAACATGTAAGCATATATTCAAAGTTCCTAGACTATCTAATGAGTTCAACGATTGGCTAACAACTGATCGACGTGCAGACAATATGATAAGTTTTTGCATTTTGAAATTTTGTTCTGCCGTCTATATGAGTGACAAATACCGAAATTATAGTATGTTGTAATTGTAATTGTTATATTTGTCTCCCCGGTGGCGTAGTTGGTAGCTTGCGTGCCCAGCAATCCGGGGAATGCAGGTTCGATTCTCCATCTGTCAAATTTAAAAAAAATGCAGGTCTGAATGCCCATTGGGTTGAGTATTTGTCTGAGAAACAATTCTCGTGAATAATAATCTGTCAAGTCGTCCTCACATCCATATGCTCCTCTTTCGGAGTGGATATCTTTACACTGTAGAAATCCATATGTTCCACGTTGGGAGCGAACATGCTATATTAAAAAATAATTGTACAACCTTGATTATCTAAGTTTTACCATGGCATTGCTTTAATCAAAAGGATTCTAAGTATATTTGCGTACATACATCTGTTTTTTAACTTATTCATGTTTTATTTACAGTTAAATATTCTTTAAATTAAACATATATAATTGACACTCAAACTATTTAAAGCATGTATGATCGTTGAACGCGATTTAGGCATTATGTTTTACAATAACAGTACTTTAATAGAAGTGAAAAGACAATCATATAAAATGTTTTAACTTAAGTAAGTAAACTTTTTATCTTAAATGACTCTTCAAAACTTTAGAATATGAAATAATACTTTTTAATGAATGATGTAATTCATATATAATATTTAATTATACTATTTTTGAGTTTCTACGATCAAATCAACTTGAAAGGCAGTCAGGAGTAATTTGAAGACACGTTTAAATTTACTATTCCTTATTGAAAGACAATTAAATAATCTAAATCGATACAATCAATAAAACTCAATCAAAAACAGAAGGCTTATAATTTATATCTCAGGTATATTGAGATAGACCACTCTAATCGGATGGCAATTTTGATTAAATTTACATCTGACCGGCCGCCAATCGACCAGAAGATTATTTGCGTTATATGGCAACCCTGTTAAATGAGATTTCATCTCCGCAGGCTGGCCAATTTTTCTCAATTTTAAATGTTTTTTGGAAGGCTAAGTTTTTGTCACATTATATTTGAACTTAAATAAGTTTAATGACTTAGATTAATCTCTACAGGAAGCTTTTGAAAGTTTTGATTAATAAACCGATTGTTAAGTTGGGTGATTATTGTTCTGTGGCTTGATCTATGGCGGGTATATCACATTAATAATTAAATTTTGATGGTTAATAATAAATTTCTAAATGATTAATTAGTATTTACAATTGCGTTAAAACTTTACAAATAAAATCCGTTAAAAAAGAAATTATCATTATTATATTGTCTCTTTGAACGTTATATCTAAACCAAGTTTTACCAAACATCTTAATTTATCTGTCTACACCTTTTATTTGAAGCATATGGCCACCATCTTTTAGGATTTTCTTAAGTTATACTTCGTCTTTCCATGCCATACCATCATTACTCAACTCTGAAAATTATATCATCCTATCGGTTAGAAGAAGAAGAAACTAAAAATAAAAATTCCTTGTAACACGTTTTTAAGTCTGTTTCAGTTTTTAAGCTTCTTAAGCCGTTCTTTTAATTCCATCAAGTACCATAATTTTCTACGATACAGCAAATGGAATGAATCCACTTTTTGATACATACTTACTATTTTTACATGAACTTTGTAATTATATTCGAATCTATTTACTCAGAGCGTTGAGTATATTGATCTTCATTACATAAAACATAAATTCCAATAGCTAAATGTATTGTATATGTAACGCTGTTTTTATCCATGTAACTACATACTATGAACCCGCAACATTCGGTTTTTAAGCACACGCACTAACTAACACATTTGACAAATTTGCGATCAATATATATTGACTTAACTATCCATTGTTAAAAAAAATTAATAAAAACCCTCATTTTGTAAATAAAGATTTACATTTGAAAGGATACAAGTTTAAAAAACTTTATTTTTGATGGATTTGAAACAAAATTGAAAAATTATATTTTTTTGTTTAAGTAATTCCATTTTTAAAAACGATTATACATTAAAAATACGACATGATAGATTTTTATATTCAAAATAATATCAGTTCTGTAAGTGATATTACAATAAATTTTATAATTGCATTAAGAAGTAACTGACTTTTATTGATAACCTCGCTTTGTTTAAGCTACTTAATGACAATTTAATTATTACAGACTTAAGGATATAATAATAGATTGAAATCTTAACAAAATTATTACCGACAACATTCAAATAGCTTTATGAATAATGATACGTTTTAATTTGGGCATCTGTCAAACCAATCACAAACAAAAACTCAATATTAAATCTGACTTTCTCATTCGGTTTTTAAAGCCAAAAGCTTGGCTTAACTTCAAGAATATTTTCCCAAATTATTCTTCGTATCGAGACAAATCCATCGATACGTTGTGAACGATATCTATGGGACTTACAATAAAAAAATGTTTTAGAAAACAGCGGATGTACCTTAGATAAAAAAGAGACAATATTATTACAAAAAATAATATGTGTACCGTATTTTTCCATACAAAAGCTATTTAAGCTGATAAAAAATTGTGTATTGCAAACTTTTATTCTAATACAAGGAATTATAATTTTAAAAGCTTTTTTAGAGCTATAAATTCTCAATCTTTTTTTTCAATATTGTCCTTTATCTCAGACTTTTTCGTCATTTTAACAAGCTTATCTTCATCTATTATTATAGTGATATAGTGTTTCTGCATTATATTGATTGTATTTTCGTTGTGATTGTCTCTTCCAACCGGTGGAATTCCGGCTAAACGAAAGACCTTTGAGTACTATCCGAAGGATGTATGACCTGGGAGGATTCAAGGCGGTTGGTAGATTACAGAGTATCCTGGACATTACATATAACAGGCATATTCTCCACATAAAGCAGAATGGTATATCTGTACAAGGTAAAAACTAAATGTCGCCTGCTTAGTGCATGCATTCTGTCAGTGCTGCTCTACGGTCGTGAAACGTAGCACCCAACAAAGGCCCAAAATAACCGTATTCTGAGCTTTGAGAACAGATGCCTGCAGCAGATTCTGGGCATACGGTGGTATGACTTTGTTCGAAATGAGAAGATAAAAGAACGAACTATACAGCTACTTTTTATGAACAAAGTGAAGCTACGACGCTGGACCTGGCTCGGCCACATATTCTTTATTTTTTACAAACTATCATGATGTCTTTATGATAATTTTATTCAAATTTTATTGCCTACCTAATAATATGAACTACTCTTTTCCTATAAGTAATTATTCGTAAGTAAAACGTGATGTGGTAGCCATATGGTCCATTCATAGAGCTAATATGCTAAAAAGATATCTTCTCTAGAGAATTTCTTCGATGTGCGTTGCTCTGAAACTACTGAATATAATCTATGTAATGTATCTTCAGCAGTATTAAAAAGATGAACAGTTTAGGATATTAGTAAAGCAAATAATTATTTGCGATCTTATATTCGTTTTATATACAATTGAAATATTATATGCCGTACGCCGTATATCAAATATACTTTATTATATTCAATCTGTTTGAATTTCACTCGTATCAAATATCACAAGGTAACGACACAAGTAAAGTGAAGAGTCAGTCCTACCCACGCGTAGAAGAAATTCTTATCGTAAATAAAAGCTCATTCTAACAAAGCTCGGGGGTAAAGCTGCCCACCATATCCAACTATATCAGCATTAAGATTTACATAAAATTATAATTCAATTAATGTTTCACATAAAACTAGTCGTCGAATTAACCCAACTAGTTAAATTACGGATTATTAAGGTTATGTTTTATTAATGTCTTAAGTGCTTTCATGTTAATGATAGATAAGAATTATTATTTACAATAACTTCTGTGGTCATGTTAATAAGTGCACACGATTTGGCACTAAAACTTTGGAATAGAATATAGTAGCTTCTTAAAAAATGAACTTCAGATCATTAGACTTCCAAGTTATCAACCGGTCACGTTGGTTTGCCTCCAAGCTCCATCAACTTAGCTTTATAGAACTTCCTCTTCGCTCATATATTATTTTTATTATTATTCCTTCATTTACAAGCTATTTAAAGCAAGAAAAAATATTTTCTAAAAAGAAACATACAGAAAACAGTTAATCGATCTTTTTTACCATGTTTTTCCCAAAGTGGGGCATATAGCTTGCGAAAGTGTGTATAAAACCACTCCAAAAGTAGAGTATATGAAAATCTATAATGTGAAGATGTCTTGACAGATTATTTTTCATGAGAATTGTTTGTCAGACAATTGCTCGACCCAGTGGGCATTGAGTCCTGTGTACTAAGATTTTTTCAAATTGGAAAGATGTGGGAATTAAGCCCGCATTCCCCGAATTGCTAGTCGCGCACAGTAACCACTTTGCTACGCTACAATGCATATTGATATCAAACTATTTTTGAAAGTACTAATTAAACGTGTATTTCGTAATAGAAATACAAATATTTATATATATATTTAAAAATATTTTATTTCTATAAGCAATTTCGCCCGTAAATGAGCACGTTTTCCTGATTCTTATCAGGAAAATTATATAGTTCGAGCCGTTATTATTATAGAATAAACTTTCTTCTTCGATAATAACAATAGCTGATATAGTGATGAGAAGGTTTTTTATCGACAGTCTTGAAAATAATCATATATTTTTTAAATTTAATTTGTGTAATAAAACTGTTGTCCGATATGACTTTTCAATTAAATTAAAACTTGGACGCCTTCAATATATTATCATCTATCTACTTCTTTATGTTTTATTTTATTTTAACTATATTTAATCATTTTAAATACCTTTTTTGTATGAAGTATTTGCCGTGTCATCAAGAAAGAATCTTAGTTACATTACATTCGTATCACGTTTACTATCTAAAAATTCTACTGTCTCCTATACTGATCTCAGATTTAAAAGTAATTCACATCGTGTACTTCAAGTGAAGCACAAAGCAATTAAAATATTTTTAACAACTTGCAACCCTAGCTAATGTGGAATATATTTACAACGTATCAATATACCTTCAACAATGCAACTTATATTTAATCTCAAAGCTTTTAAATTTTTTACTAACTTTTATCTGCAAAATTGTCTAATAGCTGAAATCCCATATAGTTTCATAGTAAAAAGTTTGTGTGTATTAACAATAAATTGAAATTCGTTTATTTAATCAATATTTTTGTCTGATGGTGCTTGATGGAAATTGATTTTAAAACTGTTAATTTCGTGTTAGAACAGTTTGTGTTCCCCTGTATTAATGTGCGTAAGCTTAGATCAATGGAGATCAATCGAGCATAGTTATTGAATCCATTATTGAATGATCAGCTAATGTTTCCCAATAGTCTAATAACTTATTATTTAATATTTTCGACTGATGGTGCTTGATGGAAATTGATTTTAAATTCTAAA
>JAGVSQ010006414.1:0-16414 GCA_022683975.1 Rhyacophila evoluta
ATTATTTTTTACTTTTGAGTACACTTAAGAAGGTATAAAAGCTTATTTTTTAAAAAGTTTTTTTTTATAATTTGTTTTTTATTTATTCAACTTGATTTATATTATTACTTGATGCTGAATGCTTGAACATACCGTGGTATTTGAAATGATTTATTGTTTAAAAATAAAATCTTTCGATATAAGCTACTTCTGTGTATCTGGATATACATATATATCCGGATAAACAGGTTTTTTTCATAGAATATTTCATAATAATATCAATTTAAAATACAATCAACAATAACAATGTAAAACTACCGATTTCATACCAAAACAACTGGATGTTGTTTTTAGAAAATTGACATATTTTTGAGAGCTGAAAATTTATTTTAAGATTTAATTCTTACGCAGTTGTATTTACTCATAGAGAAAAAAGAGTGATGCAATAAAATGATGAGAAGATATTCGTTGTTTTGATGCCAATTACTGTGTAAAAATGTATTGTTATTGGTTAAAAAAAAAAACAAATATAAACTGAAAGAAGTCTTGATTTTCATTTAATTCTTGCTCTCAATACTAAACATGTTTTTTTTTAGAAGGAATTAGTAAATACAATCTTCAGAAAACCTTTTTGTAAGTGATATGATCTTCACTTAGTATACGTTACGTTAAAAGCCACCTACTATTATGTCAGTCTCAAAAGAAATAATCCTAAAGGTATCTAAGACAAAATCTATTTTTCTACACTAGAACATTCGGGCCCAAGCTTTAATGAAGGGTTGCCTTAATAACTACATAGACGTTTTTAGATTCTTTGTCTAAACAACTTATCAAGATGGTGCGGAGAGCGCTGTTTTGGGCAAAACATTAGTAGTGTTAATACAGTGGCTTACTTCATTTCAATATTGATGTTCTATTAATTGCCCATCTCATAATTATATTATCGACATCTATAATCGATAAAAATTTTAATTATTTATATTTCAGAATGGAAATATCCCTAAAATTATAATTTATAATTTATAGAAGTCGTCGTAGTATTTTAGAAGTTAATATCACGTTAGAAAACATAAATATAACAATATATGCGTATGTAAAAAACAAATGAAAAAAAAATTAAATAAAAAAATTGTTTAAACGTATTTTTATTTATTTTATGCCAAAATATAAAGTTTACAGAAATCTGAAATTGAAATAAACGTAAATCTATGCCTTCAAAAATCTGTTGTACAACGTGATTAATTCTATTTTTTATTTATGTGCTTCAAATTATATTAGAGCTATATATATATGTATAAATTGTATTATCATTTCATAGAAAATAAAAATTTGGGTGTATATCAAATTAATAAAATATAGTTGCATTTTTGTTGATAATAAATATTTTATCATTTTATCATACAAAATATATTCTATCACGATTTTTATTCTTTATTCATTGCTGTTTTAGTATCTCGACGTGAATTCTTCTGCACGTCACTGCGTGAGAAGAGAAAGAGGGTGCCTGCTTTATGTAAGGGTCTATTTTATGGTGTGCTGTGAAAGCCTTACCCTCTCAGGTACTGTCTACTAAGGGGCTGATTTTCTATATGCCAGATGCGCTTAACAAATTTTTAACATTAATTAATATAGCATGTTTGAATTTCAATTTGATTATTGATTGTATGGATTTCTGGTTATGATTATTGCCTTGATGTTGATTTAAAACAAACTTTTAGCGGATAATGTTGGCATATTTTATAATACAGCGGTGATATTTCGATGAAAAAGCTATATCCTGATAAACGAAAGCTATGAAACATATGATTAAGAGAGATTTGATAGCAAACATGGATGCCGTCATATGACTTGAGCAGGTGAAAGCTGCTTATGGTAATATTGTATAAAATGTGAAAAAAAACGAAAAGTTTTATTTTCGTATAAGCTTCAAATAAGTAAAGATATTTTCATAAAACTAATTAAACTCTCATACGTTAATTCTGTAACTGATGAATAAGGTATGTAAAATGTGAAAAATCATCATGTGCCACGGTATGTTATGTTTTCACATATAGAATTTATACTCTTTATGTTGATCGTGTGATTAAAAACAATGTGTTAAACTATTAAATTGTTAGCATTTTATACTGATCGACAAAGTTTCTCTTCAATGGAGTATGGTCGGAATTTTTTTTAAGTATTTCAAAAGCTTCTGGTAGCACTTTAAAATGTTTTATGTTCATTAAGCCACGCTTCACTTGCCTACTTACGCGGCACTGGGTATGGCGAATGATATGGAGTAATTTAAGAGTAGTGGTATTATTGTGTTAATAATTTATGTATTTATTTTAAAGCCTTGATATGACAATTGTTATAGCTTACAATTTTAGTTATTTTGTTTGATGACAACTAAATATGTATAAAATAATAGTAAAGATAACTGTTATTATAACTATTATCAAACGTTTAAAATGATCTTTTTCATAAAGAATTCATAGTATCTCTTTTGAAATACCACCATTTAAAATGTTCTTAAATTTATGATAATGTTTTGGTTATTATTTTGACAGGAATATTTCACCCAAAAACAGATTTTTAACAACTGCAAAGAACTAAGAGAAAAAAGTATTTTCACCCTCGCAAACAAATTTCATATTCAAAGTAGGAAGATTTTTTCCTTTTCTATTCCACAGGTTGGTGCTTCATTGGAAATATATTTGCAATAAACTAGTAAAAAGGAAGTTTTTTCAATCATCTATTTTCTTAAGTGTTATGTTTTGAATGTGGGATAAAAATATTTTTAGGAAAACAATATTTTTTTATAGATGAGAACCTCTTCGGAAAAAAATATACCAAGTAAAATAATTGACTTAAAATAATCGGAAAATATTTTTGTTTCATATCAAATCAACATATATTATATTTATGGCATACTTTGTATTTAAGATTCATGTTGATTTTTATCGCAAAAACTATAATATAATATATATTTCAAGTATTTTTCGTCATATATACCTTAATAATGTTATGAGTTGATATATTTTTTATATACGTTGATCTTCAAAACTCACTTGAATTACCTCTTGAAGTATTTTAAAGTTGTTTTGGTATGAAAACGAGAGTTGTCCATCTTACTTGTTATTAAAATTAATTATAAATTAAATAGCCATCCTGGAATGGAAACAATAAAAGCACTCAGATGAAATGCATTCCTAAATTAATGATTTTTCGATAAATATCAATAAAATCGAAAATAATTGATATCAAATAAAACATTTATAAAGTTGAAAAACAATTTTTGCGGAAATTTACAAATTTGAGGTCATAAAAGCGTTTATATCAACTAAATGTGTATTTCAACGTACGAGTTTTTGTCGTTTTGTCAAAAAAAATTTAGTTAGCCTATATTTAATCTGTAAAAAAAATATAAAATACTACAGTATGTTTGTAAATAAGCGTAATTTATTATATCGAATATTGTAATTTTTTTGAAAAAGTTGAAAAGAAAAGTTTCTTGAATTGAAAAAAACCCGCAATTATACTATTGCACTTAAAATTTTAATTTACAATATTTCATAAAATAAAACTCTATAATTTAATACATACATATTGTAAATATATAATTTTATTATCTCAACATAAATAAATATATGAATGCAAAGAAAAAAAAAAAAAAATTTTTTTACATTTCACCTTAGTAGAGATTTATTCTGGTTAATTATATTTGAGCATTTGTATTATTTAAATTTTATAGTTTATTTTTGTCCAATGAATATAGCCTGTTGTGGATATCTAGAAGTATTCCTTAATTGCCAATGCTTGATAAATAAAAATACTTGTGTATATACTATAAATTATTTTGCAGAAAAATGTACATATCGTTTATTAAATAAATAAAGGAGATGTAAACATACTAAATTACATACGGTAATAGTGCTCCTTTCAAAGAGAATAATATATTTAGCGCAAAAATACAATATAATTCCGTTTGTAGTTACAAGCATGGCTTGCGGTACAATTTAGGGCGATTTAGGCCTAAGTTTCAGAATAAGTTTACCACTAAGTGTAGAGTTGAAATTTATGCACTGAATAATCTACAGTAAAAGAGTTATTGCCTATAAACTAAAGGCACATATAAATATAATACACGATAACCTCAACTGGTGGCCATTTTAATCGTATTAATTCAGTCTACCTTTTAACTAAACTGAGACAATAAGTATTATATCTTTCGAATTAATTATAGTATAAAATAACTATAGATCGATGTATAATGACATTATTTAAATTTTGAAATTATATTCTAAATTCAAGTCTATATAAAAAGGATATTTTTTTGTTTCCACTCACTTATAATCACTGAAAAAAAGTAATTTAAGCGACAAGCAGTTGAATGTATGAATGAAATGAAACATTTAATTTTTATTGTAAATTAATTTATTACGTACTAAAATTATTACAATTACAAAACTGTATTATATAGTGACCATCAATTATTCAAAATAGATTTTATTCGATTACCAGAATATTTACAATTTAATAGATGTTCTACCAAAAGGATATAAGCTTAAAATGTCGAAAAGTCTCTAAATTAAGATTTTAAATTTGAAAAAAGGATGGGTGTGTAATTATTGACCAGGAAAAAAGGATTCCACATGATCAATTTTACTAGTTTTTCTTAATACCATATTAGAGAAATAAGACACCGGTTTTAATCTTCATGCACTTCAAAATTGTACATTTGCAATGTTTTGACTTTGGCTCAAAATCATGAAATGAACATTTTTATGCCTCCTGTGAAATTTATTGTATGTGGATTACATCCTTTTTTCTTTCCACAGCAGTCGTTATTTATATTTCTTCAAATGTATCAAAATTTATACAACCATGACATAGAACAAACTTTTTTAATGGATATATAATTTTTTTAAATATTTTTTTTGGATCAATTGTCAAATGCCAATGAATCTCAATAATGTTTACATTCCAAATGTCCACTACGTGAAGATTTATTCTGCAAAGATCCTTGCGACAGTTTTTCCCTTGTATTCTGTGCAATTTTCACTGGACCAAGCAGCTGGCGTGAGTCACTCCCTACATAATAAATATTCAGTGGCTGTACTGGAAAAGATGCCCCCAGTTTATTGCATTTGGTGATTAATTAACGTCAGCACCCTGATGAGGTCACGTATTTTAGTTATAGTCACCCAAAAAGCACGTTTACTTTGATAATAAATGGATTTCACACACACTATACCCCCAGCAAAAAATACAACTCGCGAATGTTGGTTTCTAAACAATACCGCTTTCTTAATATATTACCATAAATAATTTATTAGAATTGCAACAATTAAACTTTTTGTTTGCACGATATCTGGCGTCAAAACATAATAATTAACTTTGTCGTGATACATACGGTAAAAACAAAGTAGGATTTCTCAAATAAATAAATAATAATATCACAATAGTTTTTGACTGACTAGGAAAAATATTCTTTTGTGTTTTTCAATTTTAATACGTTGGTTGAAAGGTCGATTTTGATAAAAAGTCTAGTTTTTCACACTTGATAAATTTTAATTTGTATGAAAAATTCAATTATTTTCGTTTCAAATTCAAATGATACGTTTTATAATAATTTTTAAGTATCGACACATTGACAAAGATTAATCTTTAGAATTTTTTTTTCAATTATCAATATTCCGTAAATCGAAAGTAAGAAAAGAAATATTGCAAATAAAAGATATTTAATGTACTTAATTTTGAACACTGTTGACAGTGATTATAAGTATACATGCAGTATTCAATTTTTTTGAAATCCGGTTTGTGAAATTAAAAACTAAAATTAATACAAATGAAAAAAAAATGGTGCTTATCATAACGGAATTAGTTTTGAACTATTATTTTACATTTTCCCTTTATCATTATTTTAAAGCGAACTAGTTTTGGATAAACCAAATCATACTATTACTGAGTATAATTATAACAATAGAATTAATCTAAATTACGTTACTATGATTCAATCTACTTCTTGTCGAGGTATATTGAATTTAAATTGGAAAATATTTAATACTATTTTATTATAAATCGATCTGTTGTCTTTTCATAGGTGAGTTAATTTTTTATGCACACGCGTTTTTAAAAATTAATTATTGAATATTTCTGCCAATTCAATTAATATCATAAAATCAATCAAATTAGGTATGTTGATTTGTAAGCAATGCTCTTTTTTCCAAATAATGAACAAAATAAACTGAAAAGTTATTCCAAATTGTTAAAATGTGTATAATATTACCATATGTAGCCATGGTAGATTTATTTGAAATTTTATGTATTTCTATCAACAGCAATATAAATAATTTTTCGTTTCTTTACAAATCATTATAATGATAAAAAGAACAAAGGGAATTTTTCAATGGTGAAGTTAATTTTTTTTGTAGTGTTTTTGTTATTTTTTCTTCCCTTAAATATATTATATGGTTGTAAAGACTTTCACATATTATTGATGAATCCATCTAATATTTACGTTGAAATAATAATAAAAAAAAAACAATAGGTTCGAAAATAAGGCGACAGGGCGCACGGGCATACATGTTCGTTCATACTCATCAAAGTGTTAAGATTCATTGTTCTTTATTCCTCTAGTTTTTTTAGAAACAAGGCCGATATATTATTTTTTTCCAGTAAGCCTGTGTAGTACTATAATATTTATTTCCAATATTTGAACAGTATCAATAGTCATTTATTTTCTTCTTCTTCTTCTTGTATATCCACTTTCTAAGTGGGGCATATGGACACTAAGAATGCCTGTCACCCGCCAATATTATTGCGCCCTGATCATTACTTCGCTGAATACACTCTAAAGTTTAATAATATTTACCGGCCTTCCAAGACGCAAAGAGCTGGTCGGCTTAAAAAATAAGCAGGTCAAGTTAAGACTCTTTTGAGGCATCCGCAATATGTGGCCATGCCAGGTTCAGCGTTGCAGCTTCACTTTATCAATGATTAGTGGTTGTATGGGTCGCTCTCCTATCTCCTCGTTTCGAATGCCATATTCTCGGAATTCCTCACAGGCATTTTTTGAAATGGCTAAAATAAATACGGTTGCTTTGGGTCTTTGCTGAGCACTCAACCGTAGAGCATCACTGACAAAACGCATGCATTGAACAGGCGGCATTTGGTTTTTACCTTGTACAGCTTGAGTCTCAGAAATTTCAAATGGAATTGAAGGTTGTTCCAACTATTCCTATTTAAATAGTAAGCTTACTTTGATATGTGCCATCTCCCGTAATGTGTACCCCCAGGTATCTAAAACTGTTGACACTCTCGACGCTCTGTAAATCGTTAGTCAAAGGATAATAAGAATTTGGGAAGTCGTGGTTACACATGATTTTTGCTTTTCTTCGCTTTGATTTTTTAGTATACTTTCAAATAATATAAAATAAAATAAATAAATATATTCTTTTTTCATAAATATTGAATGATATCGTTTAAAAAAAAATCAAACAATTGAACAGGGAATGTCCTAATTTTAATGATTATATATTTAACGTTTTTGACTGATGGTGCTTGATGGAAATTGATTTTAAATTCTAAATGACTGAGAACCCGTAAACTTGCATATGTGAAATCGCTGTAAGTAACCCGGGTTTTGCCTTTCGGTATCTTCATGCTACATTATATGTGGGCAGTGAGCTAACATATAACATCCTACGTTACATGTATAGTAGTATTTTATATGTTCGCTCACTGCCCACATATAATGTAGCCTGTAGATACCGAAAGGCAAAACCCGGGTCGCTAACAGTCATCTCACATATGGAAGTTTACCAGTCTTAAATAATTTAGAAGATTATATATTTGTTTAACATGCAAAAATATAACATAGTATTTTTCAGTGGAGTCAATCTTAATTATTATTTTGCCTATAATGAAAACTATAACTAAGTAAATTATAATAAAAAATAAATAAGTGCGTACGGTATCGATTACGCCATCAAGCTGTAGCCCTATTTATTGTATAATAGATATAATATACTAAATTATAACATTTCAGGCCTTTGTAAGTTTTTTTTATGTTGGGTTGGATTTCATCGATAAAGATTAAAAGTTATCATTTCCAATTGAAATTATCAGAAGCTTTTATGATGCTGATATAAAATATTTCACTTATTACTTATGGAAAAGTACAATATAATTATAACGAATAATTGATTATATCAATGAATATTAATCTTAAACAGTAATAAAAACGATGAAGATGTTGATAAAACTTATTAAAGAGTAAAATTGGAATTATCTATAATTAATCGAATATGACAATTAAATACAATAAATAATGTTAATATTGTAGTGAGACGAAACAAACTAACTTTGATGCCGATAAAGATATGATATTAATGCTATAAAAGAAATTTTTATGGTTCGCCATTTATTTTATTAATTTTTCTTTAGTGGTGTGACGATTATAACTAGTATTTACTGGTTTATATGTAAAATAATTCGATGAAAGAGTGTTTTTTTTACCATATTACGTATATAAGAATGTATTATAATAGTATACTTGGAAGGTTATTTATATTTTTCCACAAAAGTGTTATTATACAAATTTCTTTGAATCTAAAATGTGGCTGATTTTTTCTTCAAAACTCTCTATACATTTTTGTCACTAGTTATTTTAAATTTTTCACTTCTCATACATATTTTTTTATAAAATATGTATGCGAAGTATATATTTATACATACATGTAGATTATTTTATTTTTTATTTATTGCATATTGTCAATGCGTGAAATCGATAATTTGTAACAATATTTGAAATAAAATAAAATGAATATATATAATTTTAAGAAAAACTACATCTGTTTCGAATGTAAATTTATTTGATGGAATACCCTTCTTTTATTTGAATTAATGTACGAATAAAAAATAAACTCTAGATATAACTTTCTGACCTTACAGCTGATAAAATAGAGGACAGTTTCGAAACGAAAAATGAACGCTGAAAAGAAGAAAATTCAAAACAAAGCTCGGGGTTTGAGTAAAGCTTACGAAGACTTGGTTTTATCGGCTTGTTCCAAGGGACAATGAAATCACCAGGGGGATATGAAATCTCAAGACTTATCTTGACGGCCAGTTGGTACTAGAATTTTTATTACGACCGTAACGCAAGGATGGGTATGTCTGCTCGTTTGGGTCTGAATGCATTAATTCTCTGAGAAATTCTCGAAAAACGTAAGAAATGAACACAATCCGAATAATTTATTAATATTAAACTACTTAATATTTTAAATATTTTATTTCGCAGTTACTAATAGCTTTAATCAAGAGACTTTATAAATCAAATTTTATATATATAAACTATCACTCAAATGATCATACCTCAACTTTTTTATTTTATATTAATTATATTATAAAAAAATAAAACTCGTAAGTATATCACTGGATTCGTTATTATAATTAAATTATTTAGTCACTAAAATATGGTGTTTTATATTTAAAAAAAAAATGTGGTGCGTTTGTGTATGAAAAACATTTATAATCATCATCATGAGTTTTTAAAATAAATTTTACGTAAAATGTTAAGCCGTTAAAAATAATCATTTAATTTTTGTCTCTTATTTCAGATATTTAATTATGTTAACTTACTGGCACAACATTTAGTCTGATTAAAAATAAAAGTAAGTGATTTTAAAGATTTTTTTATGAAGATATATATATATCTCAAAATTACTAACATAGTTCTAATATAGTTTGAAAAAAGACTTTGAATAATAACGTTCTATTGCATTTAAGCTATTGTTCAAAATTGTTCACTTGAATTTGTTAATACGAGTGTTTAAATTGTGCTTAAATCTTAATTAAATATATGCGACGTATCTAATTATTAATTATTAATGCTGTATTGACATTGAATATTTCGTGGCATATTTTGATATAATCTATTTGAAAAATGTATCTAAAAACGTGAAATTGATGAGATGTCGTCACATTTAATCAGTCTGGTTGTTCAAAATGCACCCGCACAACGATTTAATCAATTTTGCCAGCGAATTTTAATCTGACGTTATAACACCGTGGAAACTCTATCGCTACTTTTCCAGCGTAAAATAAATTTATCAAAAAAGGGTGTATTATATTTAGCCTGAATAAATTAAAAAATATATTGAAGGCATCTATGACATTTTAATATTAAACATAGATTCTAACATTGCCAAAAAATTTTATAGTGATAAATAAACAAAACTTTTTTTTCTATTAACCTTAATCTTATATTTCAGAAAAGACGCTTACGGCATTTGTATGAAATTTAAATTAACTTATTCCTTTCCCAAATCAAACTCACTACAACTTCCACCTATTAGAAAAATTTGAATTAAAATTATGTATTTTTTAACAAACAAACTATTAATACAAATATAAAAAGATTTGATCCATCATATTTTATTTCATATTTGAAATAATTTCTTACAAAAATTTTATAATTATCATTATACCTACTTATTGTAACATTGTATTTTTCTGAATTGCTCAATAAATAATAATATAACTTGCTTCTTAGAATATGTTTTGTATTTAAGCCGGTAAATTTGATAATATTATATTTTATAATAATCTTGAATTCGGTGAAGATTTTAACAAATAATATACATACAGTGGAAAGTATAATGCTTAATATCTGAAAGTTATTTTTGTAAAAGAGGGATTCAAAGCACACAGACAAAAATTTATGCTGAATTTCAGACGTACAGCAATTAGTGGCGTATAAAGGTTTTTAATATAAGACACGTCGTATTTTTTGAACTCTCGAATTATTTGGAAAATTATTTCGTATATGGAGTTATATAAATACGTTTGTTTTACTTGCCAATTATAAATTTGATTTGTTTTTTTATTTATGACCTGATTATATTTTAATAAAAAAAAAACAGTTTCACCATGTTTATCGTATTATTAAGGTGGATAATTAAATGAAGAAAAAATAACATATTTTAGTCAAACATACGATTAAGGAACGATAGTTATAATTCATAAATTTTATAAATGATTAAGAAAAAAATGTTGAACACAATATTAAGAAGTACAGATAGGACATCCAATACATATTTAGTTACTTTCTCATAGCTCAAACTCTTTCCATTCCCCACGGCTATTGCAACGGTGAAACTTCTCTTCAGCCATTCGTGAAAAAGCTATTCACAGAACGTCGAAAGCTCTGCCGTTAAATGCCTCGCCTTGTTTGTTTGTGTACGCTAATGATTGTAATAAAGACTCTAAAAATGTTATGCATACAAATAAATAAATTTTCCAGCTTAAAGGCAAAATATTCCAATTCAAAAATATAACTTTTCAAATATGTATGATTTATCAAAACTTAATAGAAGTTAAGCCTTAATATGACAATACAATATAATACACTAATAAATACTTCATATATTTTTGAATAGGCATTGCCATTTAATCGATATTTATTGTGAGGTGTATAATTTTTTAAATTATTCATTCATTATTTTAATAAGAGTATGTGCACCTACCGAAAATCAAAAAAAAAATGATTCTTGAATAAAATATTATTATTTGAATACCACTAATTGCCTGTTTTTTTATTAATATTTACAAATATGATTGCATATATTCTAAAGCAAGTACTTTGTTGAAAATATCAAATAAATGTTATGATAAATTGCATGTGTTAATGTGAGGAAAATAACAAGAACCTTCCACAGTATGCCTGCAGCATGTGTTAGATTAATTATTATTATATAAAAAGGCTAGTTAAAATGAAAAAGGCTGGATCACAAGAGTGCAGATTTTTACTTTCAGGTAGTTCTTGAAAAACATGTTCACTCTAGCTCTTTTATGAGAAATAAGAATATATATAATTATTGTACACTTAGAAGGAAAAAATTAAATAATAATTATTATTTAATTATCATATCATTAAATTTATTATTTAATCTTATAATTGAAAATGCTTATTCAATAAAAACTACAAATTTAAGTAGCAGCAATTATGGCGTAATTTCCACGCTTTGTAATCTTAAAAATGTAAACTGTTATAGCTATCCTCTCTAGAATAAAATATTAATAATAATTATTTGTACTTAATATTAAACATCATTAAAAACTACTAGTACGAGTATTGCTGGATTTTATGTGATAAGGTTGTATTTTAGCAAGCTTTATGAAAACAACTTTGCGATTGTTTATTTTATACACTTTTTGTTTATCTACTGAAACTGAAAACAAAATAACGTTATTCAGTAAAAACATACTGATTGTTATCCACCAGTACGCTTTTCTACAATCTTGAAATTGAAAGATACTAATTATCTATGTTATATCAATTACAATCATTTACACTTAACATTGGAGAATCATCAAGATAGCAATCTAAGATAAAATTACAGCTAACTTTAAACTAGAATTTATAAGGAAAAATACTGTGAATACAATCTTTTTGTATACGTATGGAAAAATATTTTTACACATCAATGTATTAATGTGTAAATTAAAATTTAAGCAGTCGCAAATTATTAAGAAAAGGGATACTCAATGTGCTGAGTGCCATCAACAATTGTCAAAACGATGAAGTGAATCAAGCTGAAGGAAAGATTTCAAAAAAATAATTCACTTATTATTCATAAGACTATACGAATAAATATAAAAAGGATTTATTCAAGATATTTAACACTTTATCTGATCTTATAACTAATAATATGCTCTTCGTTAAAAGTTTCAATGTATTAATTTAATTTAAGATAATTGTTGCTTAAAGAAGCTCGTCCATAAAATAAAAAAAAAATGTGTTAATATCTTACTTTTATTTATTCCAAAGAAAAAAAGTAAAAAAAAAGATATCGCAGAGAAAGTTAGTGAGTAAAGTGAACTGAGAAAGGCGTTAACTTTCTCATAATAACATTTCTTTTAAAGTCCGCAATTTAAAGCCTCGGAGAAATCTTCAGCTTTGCAGCTTTTTGGTGTGCTTTTTTTCATGAGCTACGAATTATTATTATTATTATTTACGACCATCCTTAATATGAACGTATAACCCAAATAAGCAATAAAAGTGATCTCTGTTTTATGATTGTTATGTTTTACTGTCAATATTTAAGATGAAATTCTATAATCACTCTGAAGATAAAATATCTAATAACTTTGGTCGTATTCTTGCCATTTTTACAGAATCTTGGAAGACTGTTCGTTAAACATTTTGCATATTTTGCCTAATTTTAATTTAATTAAATTCAAGAAAGTGAAATGAGGTAAACATTCATTTAACTTAATTTATATTTAAGCTGATTGAAAACATTGAAGTATTTAATTATAATTGAACATAAAATGAATCAAATTTAACAGCTGAGAGTTGCTATTTAAACTAAATTATTGAGTGTAGAGTCATTTTTAAAACAAAATATCACTACATTAAATTTGTCAATACCAGCAGAATCCATAAAAACGTGACTAAAACTAAATTTATTCACTTGAATTTAATGGTCAACGTGAGTATAGAACGGAAGAAGTTTGATTTCATAGTACAGTATCCATTATTTTGATATCAGAAAATATATCAGTTAAGATGTAGTCAGCCTTGGGAAAATAGTTCACGTTGACGACGACCATTTTTTACTTTATATCCCAAGTGTAGAGTATTGAGTTGATGTTAAGGGTATGAAAATGACTATTTTAGGAATGGATTTTAGATTTTTGCATTGATAAATTTTTTTGTGACAGAGTTTTACAAGAATTGACTGTCAGATATTTTTTCAATTCTCTATCTATGTACTTTGAAAAATATTGATGCCGTAAGTATATTGAAAAATATGTCAGTCAATACAACTTAGGTTGTGAGAATAATGGTAAAAAAAAACAATATTAAAAATAAGAAAAAGATAAATGTTTACATCTATAGTAATTATGAAATTGATTCTACATATAATTTATTATGTATTGAGATGATTTACGTTTATTTAATAAACGCATAAATTTAAGTATGTTCTAATAAATGTAATAGTTTGCAAATATCTTCAATAACTATAAAAAATAATACATTAAAGATTTTTTTTTAGCAAATAAGACAATATTTCAGGTATTTTTGAACCCTCAACCGTAAACATTGTCAATACACCGTCAAATTATTGTAAACATTTAATGAAAAAAACTTTACCATGCGTGTAATTATTGTTTAAGTTTTAAATGTATAGATAATGACAATTTGTTTTAACAAATCTATGAATATAACTGAGGAGTCTTTGATTTAATATCAACTAAATAAAATATTACTAACTATTAAAAAAAATCCTCGAACAATATACTAGTATTGTGTTTATGAGAATTCCTTTTAATTAACTAAAGATTAATGAAGCAAAACAAAGTGAACAAAATTTTGAGAAGATTGAAATATGTTTAAGTAAAAAAGGGATTAATGCCACAAATAGAGAGATTAAATGTAAAAATAACATTGTGATTTTATTTTGTATTTCTTATCATAAAACATGATATACTGTTGAAATATTAAAACTGCGCCTATAGATTAAGAGGTCGAATATGTGTATCAATCCTATAAAAACAGTTGATTATATATTAGTTTTATGTCTTTTAATTTATAAAAAAACCGATTTTTTTCTTAAAACAGTACTATAAATATGTGAGTGTTTTATGGAACTTGACCAAAACAAATTGTAAATTGAATTTTGAATACAGATTTATAAGTGAATTGGCTGTCGCGAGAAACTCGTAAATAAAAAAGCGAGTCAGGTAGCCTACTATTAGGATAAAATCTTGCAGTCAGACTGAAACTGGACAAGATGCTTGCTGTGGATTCTTTCAAAAAAACATAAACGTTCCTGTTGCAAGGTAAGATCGGCGTTATATAGATGATACAATTTTCTAGGAAGATACAAATTACCCGGCGGCTGACAGAAAACCCTAGAATAATCACGAAATAGCTATACGCTCCAGAAACGCGATGGTTATAGAGAAAGAATAAAAAAATATTACAACATAATTGATATTAAATAACGAAAACGAATATACAATGGACATTGTCTAATTATGATAATATCATAAATTATAAATGTTTATTTAATATTGAAAGTACTGAGATAGAGAGTAATTTACCGCAACAGAATGTGGATTTACCATTGAGTATACATGTGTTAAATTAATTAGGTATTGTTCCGGGTCGTACTGGAGCAATCAACACTTGTAATTTGTATTGCCGCCTACCTGACCACGTGTCTGGTCGAGGGGATGTGATTTTTATGCGCCCGGTTTTTATTTTACGTACTCAGCAGAGTTTATCCCTTCACGGTATTGGGAATGTGGTTTATACTTCATGTATTGCGCCCTGTAATCGAGATAAATGCCTGCACTCACATGAAATTGAAACCGTTTATCTAAAGTTAATCCCGCATTTACAGTGTATTGAAAATAATTTGAAAAAACTTCATGTAAATATGATAAATGTTTTTTCCCCAGCTATTGTGTGATTAGTGAATTAGCCACAATGACAAATCAATTGACAGATTATCATTTTGGGACCCCCATATCTTACAATCTTACAAATCTAGACCAGTCTTTGTCATAATACTCTCATACAAATTTTCATAAAAAATATTGATTAAACGTTCAATTTTTTATCTCATGAATAGTGTTAACTATTGCTAATTAAATAAAGCGAATGGTATGAAAATGCTCATTATTAATCAAGCTACTATTTTTACCAAATAGATATAGAAATAAATATATTAAATACATTTAGATTGTCAATTGTTTATATTTTAATGAAAATAATGATTATTTTTTATTAATTTTTAAAATTCATGATTTCAGAGCGTGTTTATAAAAATGTGAAATTTAATAAAGAGTTTTTAAGATTTTGTAACGTAAAAGTTCGTATCAGAAGACTAAAACACGTTACATATGGCTGCAGTAAAGATGCTTTAGGCCGGTATTTGCCGGCCATAAGTGCTTATAAACAAGGTCGGAAAATTTAGTATCGTGAGTGCGTGTGCCATAGAAACGTAAGAGGCAGTGAGATTCCGTGCATGGGCGGAATACCTGCGGCTGACACGTTTGCCGCCCACCATTTCCTACCTGCTGGATTCCACAGGTGCCGTTTAACATGCAAAAGACACTGGTGGTAGAAAATATCCATAAAAAATTAAATATTTATATAGATACCACAAATATAGTATACTTTGAAAATAAAAATAAATTTAAGTACATAATGTGAGCTGCAAAAAAATACAGGTATATAAAAAACGTACGTAGTCACTCAACATCGGAAACCGAATCTGTCAGACTCATATTCGTATAGAGATCAGCATATTTATGATGTTTTTTTTCAAATAACATATCGTTGTATTGCTGGCAAAGAGCGATAAGTCGGAAAATGACGGGTTTGACTTAATAATGCAGTTTGGTAGATTTTTGTATGCTCTATCATCTGGTAAAA